>JAWWMS010000317.1:0-21139 GCA_035048045.1 Chlorospingus semifuscus
CAGCACCTCACATTGCTGGCCTGTCTTCCCTAAAAAGGATGTAGCCATCCATGCCAGCATTCCAGTCATGTGAGCTATCCCACCGTGTCTCTAACTGCAGAGAATATGCACACAGATCTCTAATTCTGCCTGGTTTTTCCCTGTGCTGTGTGCTGGTGTACTGGCATTTCAGAGAGGTAATGGTTCCTGCAGGTTTTCCTGGAGGAAGGGATGCAGGAGGATCTGCCAAAGCCATGGACACCCTTGAGATAGTTTTCCTTCTGGATCTCATCTTGGTAGTCAGATCAGGAACATTTGTTGTTGCTGTGGTTGACCTGGCTTATTTGCCAGCTGGATGTGATGTAGTAAATGTTGCCACTTTGGACCTCACGCTTCAGTTTAATGCCTGCTCACTGAGTTGGCCAGTCTTGGCCAAAGTCTTGCCTTTTCTAAACAGGTGGATCGCTTACAGGATGGTAAATAGGTGTGGATATCCTCAGTTCGGTTGAAGAAAGAGTAGAGATAATTTCTCACAGGCTGAGCCTGGGAAACTTAGAGGAAAGAATGAAAATAATTATCATCTCTCTTTCTGTAACCGTTGTTTAGAGATAGAATTCTCCAGTGTGCTATTCATAGTTCACCAATAGTGTGAGAGAAGATTCCTAAAGGCCAATCAGGTCTTAAGTCTACTATTGTTTCTCTAAGAACTATAGATTTCTAATAATAAAGTGTCTTGTCATGCCTTCTGATGATGGAGTTTCTGTATCACCTTCCTCTGTCCCAGATACCCCTCCAGTGATAAATAGGCATTATTTTTTCTATTGACAACTTTTGGTGGGGAGTGTGTTAGTATATGGAAGGAGAAAATCTAACAGCAGGACCTGAACTTAGGAAGAGAGAAATATTCTACCAGAATTAGCATCCTGAAAGGGTCATGGCAATGAAAAGCTGCTGTCAGTAGGTTTTGTGTATTAATGTTAATAAGCATTGTCATGTGCTAGAATTCCAGCAAACCAATCTTTAGATGTCTCATTCTTATTTAGAACCCAGTAATAATTTGTGTAAAAATCTAATGAAATTAAGATGTCTTTTTCTAGGCAGCTAGAATACCTAGCAGAAAGCTAGGAATTTCTCAATGAAGGCAGTTGTATGTTGTGTAGTAGATGCACATATACACATGGAAGACCTCTGGACTTCTAGTTGCATATCAAAATCAGTGAGTGCTTTTAAGTCTCTTTCTGTGTTTCTTGCTGCTTCCTGTCATCTCCAGGTTGACCTGGAATATTTCTTGCAGGTAGGTAAAAAAGTCAGAATTCTTAAGCAAAGCTGGATATTAAACAATGCATGAAATGAGCATCAGCATTAATTGGGAAGATGCTGTAAGGCAGCTGCTGATTTTTTTTTTTGCCACTTACTCAGACGGCTCTCAGACTTGGAATATCAAACTGGAATTAGCTCTTGCTTTTACTCATGATTAAGCAACCAAATACTTAGTAGTTATAATAAGATTTGTAATTAAGTGACCATGGTGAATGTTTCATTTGAAGCTCAATTACACATGAGTAGGGGCAAGTGCAATAGCTGCTTATGTTTGATAGCATTTTATGCAGGGAGATCAAAAGGGTTTGTGGTGCTAATTATTTAATCCTCTTGATGGAGGTCAGTAAATAGCCCGCTTGGAGAGCTTGGAATTGGACAGGTTTAACAGTTGGATGGAATCAGTGGCACAACTGAAAGAAAAAGAACAGGTAGGTAGTATCCCAGAATAGAGTGAGGGATTGTAGCCCATCAGGCACACAGTTGTTCCTGAGGAGTACTGCTACTGGAGTGCTTAAGGGTGGTGTTCTGTCCTGCCTGTTTGCATCCTGAGCAAGTTAACAACTCTGAAACTGTGCTCACTTTGTCCTTTAGTAAGATGTTATTGTTCGGGTTGTTTAGTGAGTAGTAACTTCTAAAATACTTCTCTTAGTGAGAAACTGGTTTACTGAGTGTCTGAAAACCAAGGTTTTTGTCCATGCTCTCCATGCTCTGACATCTCTGCTTTGTGGTGATTTTGAAGGACTAAACATAGACTCCTAGACCATGAAGGATTACTTTAAGGCCTTACTGTCTGGCAAGAATTAAAGGCCACGGACTCATAGTAATTCAGCTCTGAAGTGCTTTCTTTTTTTGCTCTTTTAGAAGGAAGCCATATACTTTTCATGGCAGCAGACTCCCTTGGTATTTTTTTTGCTTTAGCATTGTCCTTTCTCTCTTACTGCTAACTACAGTGTAAACATTACTCATGTAAGTGGCTGATAGTTTACCATATTGGAGGCAACCTCTGATGCTTCCTACTGGGCTAATTTCACTACTTAAAAACCCACAGAATTACTTCCTTTAAAATAAAGCACACCTTAGGCTCTTTTTCTCTATGTTTGCATTAGCAGTTTAAGAATAGCAATTCTTTCACCGGCCTTGTTAAACAGGGAGCAAAAGCAAGAGTGACCCAAGGGCTTTTTATAGGTGCAGTGAATGCTCTGCAGTTTGGCTGTGTTTTGTATCATAACTCAGTAACTTAAATGGTTGTTTAGTTTTGAATTGGAGAAGTTCTGACATAGTGGACCGTTGAGTGCATTTTATACTGACAATATTACTCAAGTGCTAGCTTTTTTTTTAGATAGGAAAAAGCAAGCAGAGGAAGTGCAACTTCTGTGTTCTTCTGCAAGACAGCCCTGTTCCAGAGCTCTGTGAACTAACAAATGATGTATTTGCCTTCAGTGGTTTTCCCATTGGGAACAGAACTGAAAATACTGTAGGATCCAAACAGCAGTTAAGTAATGCAAAATAACTGTAAGTGTTAATAGGGTTAGGGTTTATATCAGTTCTTGGGGTGAAAGGAATCAGATCCTGATGCCATCCAGCTTGCATTGTGTTGTTGTCGAATCAGTCCTTCTTTGTAAATTAAAGTTGAAACCCTTATCTCCTTCATGTAAAGCCTTTACTGAAATGCTGCATCTTACCATGCATTCATCAAAAGAATCTGGTTTTACAGTGCTGTCTGATGTGGCTGTAACATCCCTTACTGAAATTACCCACAATAGAGTTTAAGGTGGTTTATTATCAGTTAGGAAAATACTGATGGCTGTGCAATAATGCAGCATCTGCATGCAGTGGTTTCTGTCTGGAGAGTCGCTCTTGTCACATGCAAGTAATCAAGTTTTGATTAGCTGAACAAATCATTATCTGTTGCTGAGTTGAGATGCATAGCTGTGAAGCAGCATAAAGTTACTTGATTGCTGCTTGAAGAGGTCCTAAGGCAACAATTTAGTTCAAAGATGCTCAGGTTCTGTGTAGCTTACTTCTGTCTGTATATTGTATCTGCTGCATCCTGTTTCCTCACTTCAGATTACAAAATAATTGAGAAACATTTTAAAATGGAAATGTTTGTAAAGTTAAAAGGAAATAGGCTTGTCTACTGGCCACATGTATGGGGTGCCTGCTGTGTGCTCTTTGCGTGTTGCACGCAGTAATTAGTGCCTGGTTCACTATAACTACCTGTGAAATACTTGAGGTGTAGATGAGCTGGCTCAACAGTAACAGTCATAGAATCACAGAAGGTTCGGGTTGGAAAGGGTCTTAAAGATCGTCTAGTTCCAGTCCTCCTGTCCATGTGCAGGGATACCTTTCTCTAGACCAGATTGCTCAGAACCCCATCCAGCATGGCCTTGAGCACTTCCAGGGGTGAGGCATCTGCAGCTTCTCTGAGCAGCCTGTTCCAGTGCCTCACCATCCTCACATTAAATAATTTATTCCTTATATCCAGTCTAAATTTACTAATCCCTTTCAGCTTAAGTCCTGTCACCACATGCTCTTGTAAATAGTCCCTCTCCAGCTTTCTTGTAGATCCCCTTCAGCTACAGAAAGGTCACAGTAAAGTCACCCCAGAGCCTTCTCTTCACCAGGCTGAGCAACCCCAAGTCTCTCAGCCTCGTCTCACAGGAGAGGTGCTCCAGCCCTGTGATCCATTCTCTGGCCTCCCTCTAACAGGTCAATGTCCCTCCTGTGCTGAGAACCCCAGAGCTGGATGCAGTACTCCAGGGGTCTCACAAGGACAGAGTAAAGAGGTGGAATGCCCTCCATTGCCCTGCTGGCCACAGTGCTTTGGATGCTGCCCAGCATGCATTTGACATTCTGGGCCACGTGTGCATGTTGCTGGGTCATGTCCAGTCTCGTCCACCAGAATCCCCAAGTCCTTCTTGGCAGGGCTGCTCTCAGTCCATTCACCCTCCAGCCTGTTTACACATCAGGGTTTTCCTTGACCCAGGTGCAGCACTTTGTACTTGATCTTGTTAAACTTACGGTTAATACTGTTAATTATAAAATGCATTTGATGTCTTTGCTGCTCTATCTGTGAAAAGAAAAATCACCTGCCCATTGCAGATCAGTTGTAACCTTCTAATCAGGTTCCAAGTCATTGTAGCCATGAGTACCAAAATTGCTTTATTCAAGAGTGTTATCTATATACAGCATAAGGTTTTACACAGTATTGCCAAATCTGATTTCTTTTTCTCTCCTATTGTGCATCTCTGCTGAGAAATAATAAAATGGATCACGCTTTTTTAAAAATAGTACAGTTTCACACTTGGGATCCTAAAGATAGCAAAGTGTTTTTCTGTTACTGCTGTAGAGCTGTGCCTGCGAACTGTCACATTGTCAGTGGAGTGCACTACTGGTCCTGATGGGAAGTTAGTATTTTTTTAGAGTTTGAAAGTAGAGGGTGGGAGGATTAGGTTCTGTGTAGCATAAGGAGCGACTTCACACACTCACACGTACAACTGCCAAAATTAGGTTTTTTTGAACTTAAGCGAAGCAACCTGGAGGGAGCATTTGGCAAACTTGTACTGTGGCCAGCAACCCTCTGCCACCATCTTCACCATTTGCTTCATGTTTCAATTTTAAGACATGAAAAGAATATTTTAGTGAAGAGCAATTTCTTCCCATGGGTGATGGAGTCATAGAAGACTCCTCAAGTTCATGGTAGTTCATGGATGCCTCTTTTTAAATACCATGGCAATTCCCTTTTGTGTAATGTAAATACAGATTCACATCCATCTTCCAGTCCTGGGTCGCTTTTGCCATGAGCAGGTAACAAATAAAGAGTGGAACTGGAGTGAATTGATTCTTTTTTGACATAGGCTCACAAATTGGTTGAATGGCAGTTTTTTTGGGGTGTATTTTGTACTTGCTATATTGAATCCAGAGTGACACTTTTGTAAGTTACTCTGTGGTTTCTTGCTGTATTTCATCCCTTCCTGTCCAGTGTGTGGTCTCTTGGTTTCTTCCTTTCTGGAGACATGGGTTCAAGGGGACTTGCCTGCAAGTTCCTTTAAAAGCAACCAACTTCCTTCCCTTTCCTTTGGCTGGTTGTAATACCTTGGATAAATAAGGTCAAACAATCCACATGTGCCTGTTCATTTTTTTATTTCTGTCATTTCCAGATCTCCCTGTAATTCTTGATTGTCCTGAGCCTGTTTCAACCAAGCATAGCAGAGAAGAATATAGATTGCAAAGACAATGCTGTTCTTGAAAGCTTATTGAGGCTGAAATCACTGAAATAGCCAAATAGATAGCTGCTGTTAGATAAATATAAAGCTTCTCACATACAAATCTGCCTGAAAACTCTTAACCTGTGCAGTAGGAGGCACAATGATGAGCAAAGGAGAAGAAAACTCTTTTTGTAAGTAGTGGGAGCTGGAATTGCAGAGGAATGCTGGGATAGTGCAGCACATGACTTGAATGTGCTATAGGCTGTCATGATCCTGGTATATGTATCTGTTACTTGTTAGGGTGCCAGACCTGGAGAAAATTATAGCCCTTCATGTTTAGAGTATTTCCAGAGATCCTGCAGAATGGGAAGGTAGGTTTCTACTCTGGAAGAAATTATTGTCCTTTCCATAGGAACTTTATGAGCAGTGACCAAAAAACACTTGCAAACCTTGGGAAAACTATGCCAGGGGACAAGAAGGACGTCAAATTGAAAATAAAGCTGAAATTCTTCAGTGGAGTTCTCCAGAGTCAGGGGACGTGACTTGGACTTAGCCTTTACTGGTTCTAATTTTTTCTGCATTTGTGTACAGCATATGAAAAATGCATTTTGTGTCTGGAATTGGAACTTGGAAAACTAAGTTCTCTTTGGGAGCAAGACTTGTGTCTAGTAAGCGACTGACTGACTCGTGAATCACCTTGGTGGTTGAAATGCTCTTTTATATTACTGGGGTCTCTAGTATAAGTGTGAGTTTGAACTGGGATTGGTTTATATATCCTGTCTGTTGCAAGTATAGTGAACTAAATTTGAATTTTGTTTGTTATTTTTTCCTTCTCTCCAGTTAAAAAAAAATAAAATCAGTGGACTGTAGAAAAAGGAAACTTAGAGATAATATGAAGGTGTTTAGTTCCTTGTTTGTTTTTGGTCTGTGGTTACTAGTATGTGTTTTTTTTATGAACGGTTATTGTAAAACAGAATTTTCTTGTGCTCTGGCTGCTGTCTCTGGAGGAGGAGGAGAAGGTAGAAAGAAGTCTGGGGATAAAATGTTTAACTAAACATTATATAGCTATCTAAGTAATACTTACATTAGGTAATTGTCCTGAATGGTTTCTCCCTCTTTTTTGGTGGGATATCTGTATGCTTTGTAGAGAAGAAAGAATTCTTAACTTTGTTTCTGGTTATTCCAGCATGATCTTCCAGGTGTGGCCAAACATTAAATATTACTTACGGCTTTACTGTGGTAGCTCAAGGCTATGTCCCAGATGTGCTTTGTACCCTTTGGTGCCAGAGCAGCTGAGGATGTTGTGACCTGTGCCTGTCATGCCTGAAATAGGGCTCATGCACAGCTCACTGCCACTTCTGGCTGCACATTCACTCTGCTTAGGAATGTGCAGCCACATCACCTCTTCAGAGGACTAGAGGCTCTGGTTTTGACAAATCACGGTCTGAAATCTGTCAGGAAGAATAGGCTACAAGAGTAAGAGAATGGTCCATGCTGGAAATGTTAAAAGTAAATAATTTTGATTTGACAATCTTAATTTGTCAAGATTTTCAGAAGGGACAAAGAGCATCGTTGAGTATGGTTTGCCAGAAAGTTGATAGCCTCTGAATTCAGACTCCAAGTGACAAAAGTAAACCTGCTTGGAGAAATGGGTAACAGTAAATGTTAACAGAGGCAAAAGCACAGTTGCTTCCCTCTTTCCTTATTTCTTCTCCTTCTTGAAACTCTTGGAACTTCTTCCTTTTGTCCCCTCTGGAACCGTTCTGGCTCAAAATGCGTCTCTAAATTAAGTTGTCCAGAAGCACTTGGAGTGTGTTCACTGTAGGGTTTCAGAAAGATGTTAGCTCTTATAGAAAGGAAAACAGCAACAAAAGCACAACATGTGAAACATTGAGCATCTCTTCACGTGTGTGTGCTATTATCACTCTCTTCCAGCAGCATCTTGGCTGGCTTGTTAGTGCATTAGTACGGACTGTTTGCTTTGATGACACTGAATCTGTTGCTGAGGTTGTTTTGCTGCCTTTGTTTAAAGATTTTTGGGGGTATGATGTTGCCTCACACCTCGAAGTTATTAAATTATTTAGCTGAGATCTGTCTGTCTCAGAATTCTAACACAGAAGCTGCTCTTTGAAGTTGTGTGAAGAATTGCAGGGGTTTCAAATGTCTCTGCTGATGGTTTTCTATTGCCAGAGGTGTGAAGCACAGTGGCTACGTCAGGGTAATTTATCATCTTTTTCTGCAAAGTAATGGCTCTCTTTTCCCCAAGTGGACCTTGGATAGTCTTCAGAAAAAGTGGTAGTTGAATATATGAAATTTAGTGATAAATCTTATTTTACTTCATCCTAATTACTTCATAATTCTAATTGAAAACTACTAATAAAATGAAGAAAAACACGTAAGAGAGGAACTGCAAGAATTTGATTTCAGAGGACACTAAAGCAAGCGAGAATTACTGTAGTTGTGGTTTAAAATAATTTATATGCGCTCCGTTGAGTGATGGAAGAAAGCTTTGGTACAGCTGTACTTAGTAGCTAATCCTGGAAGAGAGGATTCCTTCCAAATTAATGCTGTTTATCCCTATTAGATATACTTTTTTTTGGTCTTTACACTGATAGTACCTGACTTTGTCCTGGCTTTGTAAAACTGGGCAGCTTGGTGTATTGATGTGCCTTAGGGCCACATTAAAAAACTTGCCTCTTGCTGTGGTACCTGAGTTGTAAGCATGTCTTAGATTTGGTGTAGGAGTGGGAAACATTTGCTTAAAAGGCTAACAAGCTCTGGATCTTGCTTCTTCCCTGATGTTCTCCCATCAGTGATGTTAGCACATTGCAGTATACACACCTTCCTGCAGAGACTGCCTTTGCTTTAGAGCAGACTGTCCAAAGTCTTCAGTGTCCTGTGGTGTGGTCTATCAAGTCATGAGATAATTTGAAAAAGCAAAAATGTAACCATTTATCTTGTAAAATTGCTTTTTTTGTTGGGAGTTGTTTTGTTCTAAGCTGGTGATATGATACCACAGTACTTAACTGGTGCTTGCCTTGAGCATCATGGTGGAACCTGTCTGCATTACTGTGGCTGAGGGCAGTGTTCTCTTGCTATGAAAAGTGGCTGTGCAGTAAAGTAAAAAATGCATAGCACTTGAGATCATCGTGAGATGCTGTAATCATGTGTTAAACACGTTTTGATACTATTGTTAGTATTTAATGTTTTATAAATAGCCATGCTGCGCAACATGAGATACTGTGGTTGTTTTGCACCCAGTTTTATATCAATCATGTTGAATAAAGGCAGTGTTATTTGTGTTTGCAGCCTGAAAAATATTTTTATGAGGGTCTCTTGTGTTTCTTAGTCTTACGAAGACACTAATTTGCTTGTAAGGCACCTAACATCGGTGCCAACAGCACTGCATAGAGCACCCTTAACTGTACTGCTACAATAGGATCTCTAGCCATTGTAAATTGTTTTCCTCACCTCTGCCCACTTCTGTCTCTTCTCACAGCAAAAGCCAAATCCAAATGTGGTGCCACGTTCTTCCCCTGTGCCAGCGGGATCCACTGCATCATTGGCCGCTTCCGGTGCAACGGCTTCGAGGACTGTCCCGATGGCAGCGATGAGGAGAACTGCAGTAAGTGGGAGCCTGCTTGCAAGTGAGGGCACTGCTGCTTATTTCAACTAATTGATGCTACTTAGAAAGGAAACATTCAGTAGCCTTCTGTTTCTGAGTCAAATATTCTCCCTGTCATTTACGACCCAGACAATCCTTGGTTTTTCACTTCATGAAAATGAGTCTGCCTTTTTTTTTTTTTTCCTAGGCCCATCTCAGTCTTGCTTTGTATATAATGCCTGTGTGTTACTCCAAGCCCCTGAAATTAGTTTTAAGCTGCATGTTTGCTTTGAACACGTTCTCTGTACTCAGATGTAACTCAGATTGGACAAATATTTAATATAATTTGAGTTGTTCCATTTTTATTTGCCTGTTTCATGTCACTGAAGAATATGATGTATTTGGTCATCAGTGCATCTGGGTTTCTCTGTTTATACATGTTCTCAAGCAACAAAAAAGCAAATAATGGTATATTTAGTGAAACAGGTTCTTGGAAGGAGAGGCAGATTCTTGAAGCCAGACATGCCTGCCAATGTGCAGCAGCAGGGAAGTTGTAGCAGAGAGATGATCTGAAGTACTGCTTGTTTTGGGCTAAATCCTCTGCATGTGGCTACACAGATCCATTTGTATCTCTAAGTCTAGCAGGGATATAGCAGAGCAGTAGGGAAACGTTATGTTGAATCCAGCAGCTCTGCTGTTACTATCAAGAGCTGGTAAAAGCATGGGTCTCTAGGTGAAAGCTTGCAGCAAAATACTTGCTCATTCTCCTGTCAGAGGCATGCTGAGGTTTTGTTTTCAATGACTTTTAAAGGTCAGGAGGAGGACAACAGACAGCAGCTTTCAAAGATAACAAAAGGTGCAATCTTTAGCATGATCTGTCACTGTCTGCTTGTGGAGGACTTGCCTTTCTTGTTGGTGATTGGTGTGCTTCCACAGTGTGACCCTCTCAAGGTGGCATCTGTTGTTGTCCTGGAGAGTCTGGTTTGGGCCATTCAAGGACTGTGTGGCTGTGGCAAAGAGTCAGTATTTCTGAGGAGAAAGTGAAGCCAGAGAAGCATTGAAGGCTAAGGAAATTACTCTAGGTTACGTTTGAACACGTGGACTAAAAATAAAATTTGACAAAAGTGCTTTGAATATCCTTAAGGTGGTGGACTGACAAGTGGCAAGTCTCAACTGAAAGTGCAACAGCTTATGGAGTTCATTAGGAATGACACAATTTCCTTTGAGCTTGTAGTGTGTACCTCTAATGGGACCTTAAGGCTGATGATAACATGCTACTGATCTCTCCATTATTCTATGCCAGTGAGGCACTTGGTGTTTTTTAGCATGTCTAAATGTCTAGTTACTGCTTATGAAGAGGATCAACCATTTAGGTTCTGAGGTGACTTCAAAAATCAATGTGGTATGCAAGTGTGCAGGAGTTTCAAACCAAAGGAGTTTTAGCATGTTAGTGCTAAACAAGCTTTTGGGGAACTGGAGAAATTGGGAGCGGTTGTTATTTTTCCTGCAGGTTATATGCAGGACAGATTTTAAAGTTGTATTTATTTATTTATTTTTTAAAAACTCTTTAAATTTAGCTTTTACTTTAAAGCCAAAAAGTGGAAGCCAGTTAGTATTTGGAAACAAATCCCCTTTGTTATTGTGGTAGAGAAGCCGCTTGAAGTAGACAGGGCATCTAAGCAGCCTTTTTAAAATTTTCAGTTGAAAGTTGCATTCTATTTCAGTCACCCCATTACTAAAAAATGTTTGGAGTTCAGAGAAGAGTGCCAAAAAGTATTAAAGGACAGAGATTGATTTATGAGTAGATATTAAAACCAGCTAAATTATGCATATCTCAGCTAAGTGATGACTGTGTTGAAGGATATGGTTATATATGACATACATGAGGGGTGTAAACATTGTTCCTTAAAAAGGAGTTGAAATTCAAGCAGTGAGAGGCTGAGAGATTTCAACATCGCTGTTATATCAATTCAAAATAGTGAGGAGAATGGGGAAGAGAATCAGAGGTAAATAAACCACTGCCTGGCAGTTCTCAGTCAAAATTGTTGTCTTAAAATAGGAAACTTCAGCTAAACTGAGCCTTCTGTAATGGGAATCAACAGGCAGTGTTTATGGTAGGCAGTTCTACCCTCCATATGTCTTCAGTGTGAGCAAATGTGGAACAGTGATCATGATTGGGCTCTCATGAAAATGAACAGAAGGCTTATCACAACTGTGGGTGGGCTAAATCTCTGCTAATTGTAATGAATCTTGCATAAATTAGAAGTTTCAGCTCTCCCTGGTTAGAGAGCCAGGGCTAGTTTGATTGCCAAGTTACTCCCACATACCCTTGGAATTGACCAGCTGTTGAGTTGTGACCTGTGGCTGATGCTTTTCAGCTATTTAACTGCCTGAGCAAGAGAATTCCTAATGAAAGGTCTCACTTTCTCTTTTTTGCAGCAGCAAATCCCTTGCTTTGCTCTACTGCCCGATTCCACTGTAAAAATGGTCTTTGCATTGATAAAAGCTTTGTGTGCGACAGTCAAAATAACTGCCAAGACAACAGCGATGAAGAAAGCTGTGAAAGCCCTCAAGGTAGGCACAGGGGTTTTGTTCTCTTCTGCAATATTATACCAGCTCAACACAGAACAGGCTCAGCAGCAAATATGATTGGCTTGCTCTGTGTTGGCTAGCACTGCAGATAGTGAGAGAGAAATGTGTAGAGAGTGTGCACATGCATACATTGCATTCTCAGCGCTCAGAAGAGTGGTATCTTTTTCAGGTTAGTAAAAATACACTTTTGCAGGAAGCACTTGTAATCTGTGATCCAGTGCTCACTGAAGTTGCTGGGAATCCATTTAGTCCTTCTGGGAGATGGATTGGACCTGGGGGGAGGTTGATAGTAAAACCTGAGTTGGAAGTGAATCTGTCTGTTTACCGGATGAGTAAATCTTGTGTATGCTTAAAGCTTTAGATCTTCATTGCTCAGTTACCTTCTGAAAGATGTTTAACTGCAGGACATGTCTACAATGAAAGCGTTTATTCTTACCCTTCTCCTGAAGACAGGGAAGCAAATTTTTATTTGAAAATTTTTGAGTCTTGGGAGAATCTTAAAACACAGTGACATTTTTATTCTTTTTAACCTATCGTATAAGTCTACAGGTAGCGTTTCTCAGTTTTGTTTTCTGTAACTTAATACCACAGTATTTTATAAAACAAGAAGTATGTATGAATGACTTGAGGTTAACAAACAGTGTATATTGGGCATCTGTTGCTAAACATTTAATGTCTGAGTTACTAGCTAGAAGCCAGAGTAGAAAAAATGTCGGAGATGGTGGATATTTTCAGGAGAGATGTGGTGTGCTTCAGCCTGTAGAAAGCAGAACAGATGAAGAGAGATAGAGCAGCATATGAAGGAAGCTGTAATTAGTGAAATTGAAGGACAATTACTTTACTATCTACTTGCACTGATGTATTAGTCCTTTGTGGACAATAAAATAATCCTGAGCTTAAGATGCTGATAAAAAATAATTCTGAGCTGACAAATATTCTTGACAGCTCACAGAGGAAGAGGAAAAACATACAAAAGCAATGCTAACAAAACAGGGGTTTATAGCAGTGATGTGTGACAGACTCTTCTGTGTCACACCTCTGCTTAACCTATGAGCTCTTTTCTTGGCTCCACATGTAAAGATTGCAGGGGTCACCTTGCTAACTCTTCTGCGTGCTGAGCTACATCACAGCCTGGGAACATAGCTGTGCTCGGAGCAGAGCCTTGGAGAGGGGCTGGCCTGCCCCTGCTGTGTCAGGAGCAGGATGAAAGGGCTGCCAAGGGCCTAGCACGTGCCCAGGGCTGGGCTGTTCTTCACTACAGGTCTAAGGCAGCCTAATCACATTCATGTGGGTGGTAAGGTTTCTTTTGCTTTCTCTTTTTTTTTTAATTTTGGCTTCTGAAGCTTAAAACAGCAGTGCTATTCTCTTAGATTGGGATGACTGCTTCCTCTGCAGATTAATTGGCTGGATTGCCTCCAGGTTGTTTGTTGTCATGACAATCTGCTTTTGGAACTGACAGTCAGGCTCAAGAGAAGAAAAGATCTGTATTTCATGAAGCTGTTACTTTTGTCTTCATATTTGGTCCTTCTGGAAATGTTAGACTAGTAAGAGGGTAAGCAAAGTAATTCTTCTGATTATGTGTGAAAGAGACCCAAACAAGGAAGAAGAAACTCTCTCCATTAGGACAAGAACAGCCATAGTTGTTGGCTAGTTTAAAAAACAAATGGTCTAAGTATGGGGTTGGGAATGAGGCGTTCCCAAAGTGAAATGCTGGCTGTGGGGAGCCTGTGTAATTGGCTTTTCCCTTTGGCAGCTCAGAGCCTCCCTGAATTGCTGTTTCACCATCTGTAAGTGGACAATGTATGGGTACCTGTCTTTCAAAGCTAGGATTAAAACAGTGTGATGTGTTCAACTTCCCATCTGAATATAAATGACAATTCCCTCTGGAGCTTGCAGCTATGGGTATGTCTGTCCTGGCTTGCAAACACAGCAACTACTTTGTGTTAATTCGGAATTAGATGCTACTGTGGACAGTCCTTAATTTCTCACAATTCTTTCTACGGCAGATCTAATTACTGTAATTACAATGTGTTCATGTTCACACAGTACTGAAGTATCCTGGTCATTAACTAGAACTCAAGTGCCGTGGGTACTTGGGGACAGAGCAAGGCAAATCTGTAGGGTGTTATAAAATGAAGATAGAGGGGTTTCTTCCCACTGGCTGTGTTATGTCAAATGTGGTAGCTTTAGTTCAGTGTAATTGAGTGTAATCTGACATATGAGATTGTCCTTGTGTGCTGTTTTTCTATCTGTAAATGTGTTGATTTAGAAGTCACTAAGCTTCTGAACCACTGCATGATAGTGTTGTTATCACCGTTTAACAGATGGGGAAGAGAGGGCACAGATCAGCTAAAGGAAATGCTCCCAGAGTGCCATCCTGGCTGGTAGGAATAGAGCTTCAGCTGTGCCTGTCTGCTTCAGGGGCATGCCATTAGACTTAATCAATGTTTGCAAACTGTTTTGAGATACTATGACAACATGGGAAATAGAAGTGTGAATTATTAATTGCTACTTTGCTCTCCTTCTGCTCTTGGGTATACTGACAAGCTTTTTAAATTATCACCTCTTCCTGCTCTTCCATGAACTTCAAAGGCCTCCTTTATCCTGCTGTCATTAGCAAAGCTCCAGTAGTGTATCAGTTTGGTTTGTGTCAGATACTCCTCCATGCGTAAGGATCCTTTCAGTCAAGAAGGGTCACTCTGCAGACGAGGAAAACGGGAATGTGGCCTCCTACTGAAAAAGTACTGACCCAGCTTTGACATGGAACGCTTCAAAATGTGCCATCCTCGATGAATAACAGCTTTGCTAGCCTGCTGCAATTTGAGATGAACCTGAAGACGTGCATTTATAAAGATTAATTTTAGTCACAAATAAGAGCAGATTCATTTGACAGGAGGGAGGGCCCCATGATTTAGTTGTGAAAATGAGAAGATGATCAAATTTTGGAGGATGTTCCTGTCCTCCTTTCTCCTTAACACTTGTAACTGAGTGTTGTGTATTTTACAAAGGTCTGTGTGTCATGAGGAACGTGTCAGATTAAAAAGTGCCAATTTAGCAACAAGTAAAAAAATTCTTCTCTAATTCCTCACAGAAGTTATCTGGAGCTCTTGTCACTGTCATGATGAACTTCAGAGCAATTCTTTTAATCCCACTCCAGCTATACTTTGGTCATCTCAGTTTTCCAGCAGTGAAGTAGCATGGCACAATATTTCCCTTAATCTGGAATGTGATATATTCATCAAAGTATGTGCTTGAGTTTTGGGATTGGATGGAAGTTATAATTGCTTGGATTATCCACACCAATCAAATACGTGAATTACTTTAGAACTGTTCTTTCTAGGGCTTTACTCCAGGTTTAACAAAACCAGCAGCGATTAGAAATTTCTGCTCCTGTTCTGTGTTTTTTTTTATCTCAATTCAGAGGAAAGTTTCTCTCCCCCACACACTTTTCTCCTATGCCTCTATTTAGCTGACAGTGTTAATCTTAATCATTCATAGCATCTACTCTGGGTGTACTCCTCAGGCCTATCTGTTGCTGGGGGGATTTCCTGTTCTGTGACAGGCATCCACTCAGTCTGGAAGGAATTACTCCTTTTCAGTATCTTCCAACAACCATATAAATTTGTTCAGCTCTAGGACTGTGTTTAATTTATTCTCTTAATTAGCTTGAGTTTTTTTTAATCTAAATGTGTCCTCACGGTGGTTCTTTTCCTCCATTTTGTACTTTTAGTTTAGAATACTTCAATGCTAACAAAAGCATACTGGGTAGTTTAATTCAAACCCATTTTTCTTTCATAGCCCTTCTCTTTTCTCCATCTAAGTTGCTAAATATCTTTACTAGCTTTAACCCCGTTGCCTAGGAGAGGGAGTTTTATTGCTGCTAGTCTGTATTCACTCTGTCTGCTGCTGTAAAGAGAGGCTCTTGACTTAAGTTATATTCCTGAAATTCTAGCTCTGCAGTTGTTTGTAAACAGTACTGTTGTGGTTAACTTATAAACCAAATGTTTTGCAAGTGTTCAGAAGTTAATTCTTGTTCTATTTAGTAATGTCCACTGCTGTCCATGTGGATACCTCCTACTTTTATTTTTTGTGTATCTTTTCATTGAATTCGCATTATGATTTTTATATATTCTAAAACAGATTTAGAAGCATACATAGTTTTAGAAGTCTCTGTTCTTTTCTCTGGGGCATTTATAAATTGCTTATATAAAACTTGTCAGAATAGTAAAAAGTAAAAAATCTGACCCTGTGTCAAATAAGAGGAAAATTATTCAAAATGATGACTTCCTAAAATGAATCTTTAAGTGATAATATGAATTCTGTGATGATAATTTCTGTGGATTAAATTATAGGCAAAGCTGGAAGTGGACTGGCTGTAGAAGTAAACACAGGCCTGTAGAAGGCCATTGCTACTGTTTGCATGATTGAGTGGCAATGCGAAGTGGGTTTTAGAACTGACAGCTGAGTGGAACACATGTACTCTAAATTTCAATGAAATACCATAAAACCTTGTTTATGAAGCACAGATAGCTCCCATAACATCCTACTCTGTGTGGAGCTTGTAACCAGCCCTTTGCACATGATAAATTGAAATTCTGAAATTCCCAAATGCTGAGGTATCACTTAGACATCCCAAGGCTTTGTAGTCTGATCCTGTCTGTATACAGAGTTTTATTGAGTCTCTGACTCATTATTGTCTCAGTCTGTAAACTGGAGCTCAAGTTGCAATTATTGTGCATAATCTTAGCCCAGATTCAGCCTGCAGCAGGAATTTAATACTCAGAGGCAGACTGAATAGAAGCAGAAACATAATGAAGGACACAAATAAAATGTCACCAAATGTTTTATTAAATGAAGGCTTTGCCTGACCATATTTAGCTCTCTAATATCCTTCTTTTGTAATACTTACTAATAGAAATGGTTTTGTTAGCTGTGAATTTTTTCTTTCCTATGTTTCTCCATTCCCTGAATCCATGCTTCCTCTTTTTCCCTTTTTCTCTCCTCAAAAGATTATTTATTTGAGAGGGTTCTTGTCATGGAAAAAATGTATCCATCAATTTGAGACTAACATGGGGTCTAACAGGTAGGGTGAGCTATAGGAGACAGGTGTTCATGTGGCTGGTACTGACCTTTCAGGTGATGGGCGAGTTCATCTCTGTTAATTTTGACTGCATGTGGACCCTGTGGCCTGTGCTGCCTCCCAGGGCAGGCTGTCATTTGTAAAATGGATTGTTGATCACTTGATAAGAACAGCTGATAATAACCAGCCATTACTGTAGATGGGCCCAGACTCATTCAGAAACATGGTATCTTCTGAGTGGGATTGAGAGAGGAACTCTTACTTCACTGTGCATGGAGGCTTTGGAATTAAAGCAGTTTAAAATAGATGTGGGGATCTTGGGGGGAGGTCCAGACAGCTGGTACAAGTGGTTTTGAGTTTCTATGCCTCTCAGCTCCCTGAGCTTGTGAGTATGACAAGGTTTTGTTGCAGAACAGGTAAATGTAGATGAGGAATAGTCTCCTTGTAGACCAGCATGTTGCTTCTACAGGCCTGTCATTTTGACAGTGTAATAAAAGACGTGCTACTAAAATGTTATGCTGCCCCTGCTTGGAGCACAGATGTTCTATTAAGAGCAACTGTGATGTGACAATAGACAAGCAATGACTTCAAGTCTTCAAATGGGTGACAAAATTACTTTAAAAGATGTTTCTAGATCTGGGAGGTGTCCAGACTCTCTACTTAATCTCCTGCTCAGCTCACCTTTGATGACTTCAATTCAGATTTACCAGCAGATGATGACTTGGCTAGTGTAAAAATCAGTTTTATGATCTAGATCAAATCTTGGATGGGTTGTTTTGTCACTGGGAGTCACCATGTTTACCAACAGCTTTATCAGAGATAACAGGGAAGAAGAATAGGATCTGACAACAATCACCTTGACCTGAAAGCAATTCCTTGAAGATAGTAAGGATGGAGAAGTACCATTGTGCTTCCAGCTTGTGTTAAGTATGTTCTTTAGATAGGTATACTTCAAAATGCCTTCCCTTAAGGCACAGCTTACTCCCATCATGGAAGTGCTGGTCTCACTGGAATGCCTTACTGGACTTTTATTGTAATACCATGATTTTTAATTTTGGTTGGTTGGTTTTTTTGTTGCTGGAACTGAAATTGGAGTTCTCAGGCTACTTACAAAAACAGGAGGTGCAGGGATACTTTTCTTTCATCAAGTGGCTGATAAGAAGACCTGGCAACTGACTCTGAAAAGGCATGGGGTCTTCTCACCTGTGCAGAGATGAAATGTGAGCTCTGAACGCTTGTGTCCAGATATCCTTACCTTCCCTTTGTGGCATTTGTCTAATTAAAAGTTCCCAAAAGAGGTGATGACATGGATATCCAGTTTCATTGCCCGTGCTTCAAAACTTCAAAAACAGGCTATAAAATATTGCACTTGAGGAAGGTAAGTGTGAAATAAAGGACATTCTTTTTCCCCATTGATCTTGAGGCTCATTAAATTCTCTTGAGCTCTCATTAGTAAAAATAAATAAATTCCTGTGAAACACATTTTCCACAAGTTTATAACACTATGTTGGTGTCTGATATACACTGTATGTATTGGCATGCCATGCCCTGGCTGCTGAATTGCATTAACTTTTCATTATGTCAGTGTGATCTAATTGTGCAAAAGGCTCCTGTTGCTGGACTCTAGGTGCCAGACCCAAGTCTTTTTGCTGTCACTGGAGGAAATCCAAATAGAAGGCACAGATGTTAATCTTTGACTTGCTGTGAAACAAAATCAGTTCCAAAATCACCAGGTAAGGTGACCAAGTGTGTTTTCTATAGTTGCTGTAGAAAATGATTATAGCATTTGTATTTAAAATGAAACCTTCTGTTGTTGCAGTTTCAGTACAGGGGCAACTTGTTTTTTGTTGGAAAATGGGAGTTGTCATAGCAAACATTTGTCATGGAAGAGCCTCCACAAAGGTTTGCTGGGTTAAGTACTGGAGAGACACTCTCAGTAGCAGAGTGGGAGTTGGCTTGGCTGGGTCTTCTGTTTCATGTTCTAACCCTCATTCATCACTGGCCTGCCCCAGCCTGTAATTCTACTTTCAAGCCCAGCTGGGAGCTGGTCTGCATGGCTCTCCCACCAGGTCTGGCCCCATCAACCCTGCACTTTTAGTTAAACCTTGCTGTTTAGCCTGATTAGTGGCATTAATCTCTGGTAGTTATAATGCTTTAGCCTAAATCTAGCTTTGAGACCTGTGTGCATTAACCAGGTCAGCAAAAAGTGTGAGGTTAATTTATGCTTAAATGCTTGTTAATCTTGGTCTGGCATTGTCATGTGTGTAACCACTGGTTAGAAATGATTTCCCAAGATGAACTACTGAGGAAGGTGGCTGCATTCAGCAGTTTGCACTGGGACTTAGGCAGAGAGTACCACTGTCCCTTTCTTTCTTTTTAGAAGTTGGACTGTGTTCTTTCTGCAGCAGTTTTTTTCTGGAATTGGCAAGAAGACCAGTTTTGTTGCATATACCTGGGAGGGAGGGTTGGGGAACAGATCTCAGCTACTTGAGTGTGTCCGACTTTGGGGTAGTTTTTTAGTTTTTGGTTGGTTTTTTCCATCTGCAGCTGCCAACAGTAAAGTTGGAAGATGTGGCTCCTAAAATGTCAGGCTACAACTCTGTCCCCAGCAGTAACTAGTTTTGCATGTGGTTAAAATCTGTATATTTTCACTACTTCAGTTATATCTGCGAATAATTTGTGGCATATGAGCTCTGGCAGAGCTTGTATTTTTGTTCTTACACAAAGCTAAAGCCACAAGCAGAGCCAGCATGGCCAGAGTAAAAGGGTCTCCATTCAGACTGTGTAGCAGTTTAGTACATAGCCAATTATGTGATTGACCTAAAGCAATATGTTTTCAGTGTAGACAATCCCCTAGATTAGGGTTACCAAGTTCTGCTGAGAAGTTTTACTGACATTTGCTCAACAACAAGGTCAGTGGCTCCAGGTTAGCCAGATTCCTTTAGCTGGAATCTGTGCTGCTGCAATGCATTTGGTTTGTAGGGAGGAGAGGAGGTAGAAATGCAGAATTGTCCCTAGAAGTACAGGTGATCCTGTGAGTGCAGGACCACAACAGACCTTGGCAGTTTGTATCTATTACTTTGAGAAATCCTTGTTTAGGGTAGTTCCTGTTTTTCTCTAAATGGCTTTACTTCACTGTGCTAGCATAGCTGCAGTTTTATTCTGCCTTATAGAAAATATGGTTTTATATGATCCTATAGGAGAAATAAAGGTATGGAAAACTGAATTGTGGGGGATACCAAATCACTGAGGTGATATTAATGTCAAAGTGCATCTATCAGGCCTTACTGATCTTCATGCCCACTCCTTCCACATGCTGGTCCCAGCCAGGTCAATGGAGGCATTAACTTTCTGCAGCTGAAGACATTTGTTTCTTTATTGTAGATCACATTTAAGTTGGCATGCCAGTGTGCTGTATTCCCTGGAGCACACAGTGCTTGAGGATGGCTTTAAAGCCCAAGCCAGTTGCCAGCCAAGGTTCCAGAAAAACTGGAAATATTCAAACTGGCTGATCTAAAACTACCAAATGAAACTTGAGGAGTAAGTGGATTATCATGAAAAAGGAAGTTTCTTGCCAGGCTTTAGATTAAGCTGAGATTCATCCTCCACCAAACATTTCATTACCTGTAAATGTGTGAAGGATGAGGCTGTTGAATTCTAGATTTTCCTTCTCTGTTGCTCTTGCATTCAGACTTGTGTCCCAGAGTCTGATCAGGCTTCCCAGCAAAGCTGGGAACTGCAGCGGATTTTCTTCAGCCTGCTGAAAAATTGTGAAGTGATGAGAGACATCACACCAGTATTTAGTGTTCCCTGAGCTGCTCCCTGAGCTTGGCAAAGTAACTCATGCTCCCATCTCACGTTACCAGAATTTTGGTGCTAATTTGCTGTAAAGCATTGTGTTTAAAAATCCATATTTATGAGGGATGTTAAAACATAAAGTAATTATATGGTTTTCAATTACATAAACATCAACATGCAATGCAAATTAGAAGCTGAATAATTAATTTTCTGTTTATTTGTAATATAGAGTCTATGCAAACAGTAAAACCTGGAGAATGAGCAGGGGGACAAGTATAAAGGGTATGGTGCCATAAAGTGCTTTTAGCATCTCTGTTCAGTTCAGATGTCAAAACAGGTATGGGCTATTAAGGGAGGTCACAACCTGGTGAGTGGCAGCATTGGGTTCAGAACTCCTGTTGATACTCCTGTGTCCCCCATTGCGGGGACACAGTTTGTGGTCATTGGGGTGGGGCTGCAGCCCAGCCTCATCCCCTGTGGGTACAGCTGTGAGCAGCAGGTGAGCAGCACTGACAGCAATGAGCCATGGAGTGCCCAGGGGCACTGACCAACCACCAA
>JAWWMS010000318.1:0-20556 GCA_035048045.1 Chlorospingus semifuscus
GGCGCGCGGGGCGGGGCGCGAGGCGTGTCCGCGGGAGGGCGGCGGTGCCACGGCCGCCACCGGCCCCAGCCCCTCCTCGCCCTCCGCCGCGGCCGCACCAGGTAAGGCGCCGCCGTCGCCTCCCCTCAGCAGCACCTGCGCGGGGCGGCGGGGGGCCGGGGCCCGCCGGGAGTTCCGTGCCGAGGGGTGCCGGGGAGGGAGGGGTGCGGCTGCCGCGGTGCCCCACCCGTTGCTCTGTCGCCTCGGATCCCGCCGCCGAGCCCCGGCTGCGGGTGGGCCCCTCCTGGCGGCACGGGGACCGCAGCCAGGCCGGCCCCGTTCCGCGGACCCCGCCTGGCGTGCGCCGGGACCCGCTCCTCCAGCGCCCGGGAGCCGCTCGCCGCCGCTCCCCCTCGGCCGCCGCTCCGCCAGCCATCGGCGCCTCCGGAGCCGAAGCGGGGCTGGGCTGGGCTCTTCAAGGCTATTCGGTAACAGCCTTGGCCATAAATGATTAACTGCGAGCCGGCTGTCGCCGAGCGTGGCCGCCCGTGCCCGGCGCGCTGAGCCGGCGGAGCGGTCGGTCCCGAACCGCCGCCGGGGGCTCCGGCAGGGCTGGGAACGCCGCTGCCGGCGCTGCCACACCGCAAGGTAGGCACGGAGCTTGCTGTGCCTCAGCTCCTGTTTCGGCGTGAATCCACCCATTTGGCGTTCTTTTTTATCTCTGCCAAGGTAAAAGACCGCCAGGATGATAGGGGGTTTTTTGTAACTGATTTTGTGTTTGGTTTAGGATTTGGTGGGTTTTTTAAGTCTTTGTTGTCTTTTTTACTATGCATAAAAAAATTAGTAGGTACGGAATTCGTTGATAAGCAGTGGCAGCTGGCAGTACTCTTTTTCTCTATCAGAATGCAATGCCTTCTTTGTTGAGCTGTAAATTAATAGTGTAAGCTCCTTCCCCACCCTCAGCCTCATCACTTGGAGATGTGGATCGCTTGTACTACCAGATTTGTTTTCTTTAGGAAAACTAAGAGGCACAACAGAAAATCCATCTGTTTCATTCCAGGTCACATTCCACTGGATTGATTTGGTTGATTTCGGCTTGAAAATGTGCTTCAAGGCACCTAATGATCTTCTGTGGGAATTTTATTTCTTTTGTTAACCTTTTAATTTGAATTACCAGTGTATGCAAGAGGCATTTTCCTTCTGTTTCTTTGAGCTCTTGATGCAGTTATAAAGTATTTTCCAAAACATGCTGATTCAAGAAGGTCAACTAAAAACTTCCAGCACAGAAAGTGGAAAAGGCTGCTGCATGTAGAATGTCAGGTTAACTAGGAATGTATTTGCACTGTCCATGAAAGAAATCCCGGATGGCAACCTGTTGAATGCCACTAACTAGAGTCTTCAAGCTGCTGTGAGCAGGACACCGTGCCCTTGCCACAATTGTTTCTGTGAATGCAGTCAAACCGTGCAAATGCAGAATGATTTCCAGGTCAGAACAGGTTGATGAATTTAGTGAGGCGCCATCACAAGCTGCTGGAGCCGAACACTGGTGCTAGGCTGAGTGTTCTCCCTCTAATTGTGCTAGGGAAGTGGAAGGAGTTTGGCCCTTTGAGAGCAGCAGGATCTGTTAAATGTAATGAGACACTAATCAAGATAAGGCTTGTACTGTGTCAGGTGCTGTATAACTGTGTAAGGAGGTAAGGTCACAACTACGGGAAATTTACTGCATAAAAAAGTGCTATGATTAAGATGAATTAAACTAAGTACCCCTCAAAATGTCCTCAGGGTTATCCTTAAGTGAAGGGTCTGTTTCCACAGTCCTTATACCCAGGCAGATGCTGGAGAAGAAATGTGCTTGAGCATTATTGTTTTGTCTGACATACAGTAATGAGCCTACAAACTGAACACAAGCATCTTTTTGTGTTGGGAGAGGTTGGTTCTGAATGTAGATTGGTTATTCTTATCTAGTCCTTCTTACTCAAAAACACGGAAATGAGGCTGTCAGGACACCTTCCTGCTGTTTCCCAAATTTTAAGGAAATGCTTGTCTGGAACTGAAATTGATTCAGGCCTGTTTTTAAGAGAAAGTAGAAAGTTTCCAGTGGCTACAATGTGTTTTGTATTTTCTTCAAGTTTTTCTCTAGCAATCACAGAAGTACCAAACCTGTGCTTGTCAGCAGTTGTACACAGCCTGTATTTTGCATTAATTCTCACAACTGTTATGTTTGTGTACTTTTTTACCCACACACATGGCCTCTGTTGTCCTTCTAAGGGACTGTGTTTCCTGGTGTGTTTTCAGAGGCCAGTTCTTAGATGTCTTTAGACACTGTTAGCAATGTTAGTCATGCAGAATAGGAAAAAAACCCACCTCAGTCATGTTCTCAAAACAATCTGCTGTGTTGCTTTACAAATCTAAAGGAAAGGTCAAACTCCACTTTTCACTGTGCACTGGAGGATAAAAGTAAAGCTGTGTAGTGACTTGGAGCAGAACACCAAAGGGCAGTGAGACTTTGCACAAAGATCTAGGGAAGAAAAATAACAGTTAACTGTTAATTGTAGTTGATTTGTAGCTATTATCAAGGATTTTATTGTCCATGATGCTCTTGAGAAATATGGCTTCTGTCTGGTGCTACTCTTTACTCTGTGTTTTTCTGCACTGTTCTAATGTTTCAGTTTTTCTGTTCCTCCTGCCTTCCTTCCTCAGATGTGTCACCGGCTTTCTCACAATTTTCTTCTTCTAGTATAAGAGGAAACAGTAGTGAAGTACCTTTATTTTAGACTGGAAACCTTCTCCTATTAAAAGTTGTTTGAAAGCAGTGCTCCATATCGTTATTAAATCAAAGAATTTGGATACTGAACTTCACTGAGATTAACAAGGGGCTGTGCATGTCACACCTCTATGCCCTTTGGGTTTCTGAGCACCTTGAGCTTCAAGATGTGTGGCATTGTTTAGCTTCTACTTTGCATTGGCAAGAGTCTCTTTACAGTCCTCAGAATGGTAAGCTCTTGTTTTGGGGAGCATGAGTTGAGGGGGTGTAGTTACCTTGGGGGTATATTTGTCATGGCAGGACTTTTACTTCCCATGTGTATATGGGAGTGCCATTGTTGCTGCTTCCTACAGCAAAAGTTTGGCCCTTGTGCAGTCTTGTAACATGCCAAGGACCAGCTCCTTGCCTGATGTAATTTGATAAGGTGGTCAGAAGAGCTAAATGTAACTGGCACCTTGACCAATGGTGTGTGCAAAATACATTGTTAGCCTTCAGTGCCGTTGTGGGAGCACAGGGATATAAATTTTGGGATATGGCAAGGAGCTGGAGAGTGAAAACTGACACTTTTTGACTGTTTAGTTTCATGGTATGTGGGTGGAACATACAGGGAAGAGGGCAAGTCTGTCAGCTGTAACTCTCGTTTTCCAGTGGAAGTGCAGTAAGTCCCTAGTTCTGGGTATGGGTTAGAAGAAATGTGTTTCAGGTTATTAGCTTCCACTGTCATTCCTGCTGAAAGTTTGTCCATGTGAAGCTTGTTTAGAAACTGTAATGGAGTCATGTGTGCAAGTCCCTTTTTGAATGTGTGCACCTTTGTGTGTACAGTCTGGGAACTGAAGTGTCATTGGGGTAGGCAGAGAAGTAAAACTTTTTTTTCTTCTGGGAAGTTGTCGGCAGATGTAGTTAACTTTTTTTGTGAGGGACTTCAGAAACAGACTTCAAAATTAGAGTCTAATGCTGGTTTCTCACTATAAAAGAAGTCTTTTTCTTGAATTGGCCATCTTATACTTCATGGGCAATGCCAAATTTGCTCAATTACTAAAGTGATTATTAAGCAACAGTGACAATGGTTTCACTTATTATCCCAGTACAATTACACTTTTACTAGATGTACCAGAAAAAGCTCCTGATGATTTTCTGTTTATACAATAGTGCTGCAGACCCTAATTAGGATTTGGGAATAAAGTCAAAACTCTGCAAGTGTTTTAAGCTTCTCTTGTAAAACAACAATAATACAGAATGCCAGCCCATCTTTTTATAATACAAAAGAGACCAAAAATATGCTCTGCATGTACATAGTAGGAAAGGATTGTGGCATAACATTTTCAAAGCTTGTTCTTTTCTTGGTTTGCTTTTAACTGAAGCTCTGCAGTTTCTTCAAAAGCCATGAGTTACAAATGAATCTGCAATACTTTGTGACTCCTTGTCCTTTCCTTCAGACAAAAGGCCCTTTCAAACCATTGTGGAACAGTCACTGATTTTCATGTGGTCATTCAAGAAAAGGATAGCGATTGGCCTTCATAATAGGCCTTTCAGTACTCTCTCAAGTGGTTTGCTGGCTGAAAAAAAAGCCTATGGCAGTGTACTGTGTCCAGTATTTAAATTAATGATGAATCTAATCTCCCAAGTGTTGGAGAGGTAAGAGTTCAAATGGCAAAGAAGCCTCACCTGTTTGTGAATACCAGTGTACTGCTAGTCAGAGTTTGGGACAGATTCTGGCCTGTGTGAACTGGTGCAGTTTTATTTGATTTTCTTTGACTGAAGGTCTGTTCTATTTTATTTTTTTAAGTGGTAACTTAAGCCTGGTGTTGCCATGAACTGTGTTTCTGAGAGGGTTGATGCTGTTTTATGTCCTGGGTGGAGTTGAGCAACGTTATCTGTTTGTGCTATGCATAGTCAAGCGAACTGTGAGTATGATTTCTTGGATGGTGACTACCCTTGAGGGTTGTGGGTGTGTTTTGAGTTGGCATTCAAGGAGCTGCTGCCACTGTTGTGTTGACAGCTCAGTCTCATGGAGTTATCTTTCTGTGCTGGTGAAGTCAACTTGCCTGGCAGCATTTCAAAATAAACGCCTTACGTTTGGGGTAGGTCGACTGGTGTTTGTTGGCCCAACCTTGTGTAAAATGTGTGCAAGAATTTATGGTGCTTGACTGAGTCTTACCTGGAACACCACCAAAAGATATTGCTGGTGAGACATTTCCAAATCAGCATAGCCCTTCAGGATCCTGGCTAATTTTCTTAAAAACATGTGCAGTTCTTGCCCTGAAGGTTCAACGCTGGAGTGTTTGCCTGAATGCTACTGTGGCACCTGGCTTTCATCGCTGCAGGAGAGTGGTTCATAGTAGCAGATCAAGACTTCAGACTTTCTTGTTGGTTAGGTACAATTTCCACCAAAGAGTATTTGGGCTCTGGATGACTTGAAGCTCAAGCACATACTCATATGGGTGTTTCAGACTAAATTACTTAGTAATGCATAAAACCAGCAGTGTCCTACACACATCCAGTTTGTGGCTTCCTCTTCTGCACTACACTTAAGTTATTCCCTTTTAGTATCTAAATTACAGTGCTGTTTATGGTTCTCTATGTAAAATTAAAAGCAATAAAACCATTGCACATGCAGTTTGGGTGTGGTGGCACTTCTCAGTTGGGACAAGTTCAGAAGCGCTGGTTTATGGTAGCAGTGGAAAACCCACAAGTCCCAAAATGTCATCACTCTGGGACTTCTTTCTGTGTTGCTGAGGGAATAACTGTCTTATGCAGTGATACTAGCCTGGGTAGAATTTGACTTAGTGATCTTTAGTACAAGGTCTGAATGAAGTGGTGTCTTTTCTCTGTTTCTGTTTTCCATTAATAACTCAGTTTTGGCTAGAAATTGTTTTGAATTGGCCAGTTTATTCAGGTGCTGTCATGGCATTGTGCTTTGGTGTTAGAATTGGAGCTTGTTGTCCTTGTGCTGGGTTTGTTGGAGTGAGGGATGGTGTGGAGAAAGGCTGCACAGCTCTAAGGTGCAGACAGGCTTCATCATCTGTTCCCGCAGCTGCAGAGGTCTCCCATGAGCTGCATGCACTTTGTTAGTAGGATGAAAGACGGAAACCTACTTCTCATTAAAGTTCTTGAGCGTTTCTTCCTCTTTAGTAACCAAATTATGTTGTATACAAACACAATGGAGGCCAAAAAGGACTGGATAATTCATCTGGCCAGCAGAAAGGCAGGCAAGTCTGAAATGTAAGGAAAGAGCAGGAGAAGAAAGTCAAAGGGTCAGATGTGTGCTGTCAGGTACAGAGAGCTCTAGTGCAGGTGGGGCAAGAAGTGCCCTGAAGAAGTGTGAGGCAAATACAGATGAACTGGGGCAGCTGCTATGTAAGTGAAGTGGCTGTAGGCTTGTGAAGAGATCAGAAGGTGGTAGTTGGAAGAAACCCTGGTGGGGAGGAAGATGGGGCTTTTTGAAACAAGATGATCCAATTTTTGTGCTATTGGGTCTGCATCACGGCATGGCTGGTAGCCTCACAAATTTTTCATGTTGTGAAAGACACAAGCCCTTCATGTCTGAAACAGGTGCAGTCTACATCCTCTGTAGCTGAGTTTCTGGGAAAGAGATATTTCAAATTAAGGTCCTGTCAGACCTCTACATGTATTGGCAGTTTTGCAGCACTTTGATGTGAGTAGGAGTTCGGTTCTACGTCCTCAGCCAAGAATATGACGTGAGAGCCAGCCACGGAGCAGGCTGCAGCAGTTCCACTGAGTGCTCAGTCCTGAAACTTCTGACTGTTCTGTCGGAGGGTTCAGAGTCCACAGGGTGTTTCAGGATGAAGGGTACTCTATAATTAGAAATTATGTACTTTATTTTGTAGTAAAGAGAGTGAGTAAGCCTACAAAGCTAAGGAAGTTCTGAGCAAGGCAAGCTGTTTGGATGTGGATACCATCCCTGGAGGAGTTCAAGGCCAGTTTGGGTGAGGCTCTGGGCAACCTGATGTAGTGATTTACGTTGTTACCCCCGTGGCTTAGGGGGTTGGAACTATGTGGTCTTTAAGGTCCCTTCGAACCCAAACCATTCTGTGATTCCATGATTTGGCAGTCTGGGAAGTCACTCTGCTCTTGCATAACCTGGCATGGGATGGTCATGTATGTAAATTCATCCATTGCACTGCCATGAGTACAACAAGGATTGCAATGAAGATGACTGAAAGGGAACCTCATCAATGTGTATAAATATCTAAAGGGAGAGTCCCCAGAGGATGGAACAGGCTCTTCTTGGTGGTGCCAAGCAATAGGATGGGACGCAATGGGCAGGAACTGATGTATGGGATGCTCCACCTGAACATGAGGAAGAACTTCTTTACTATGCAGTGACTGAGCACTGGAACAGATTGCCCAGAGAGGGTGTGGAGTCTCTTTCACTGGAGATATTCAAGAACCATCCAGACCTAATCCTGTGCAGTGTGCTCTAGGATGGCCCTGCTTGAAAAGGGAGGTTGGAGCAGATGACCCACTGTGGTCCCTTCTGACCCAACCCATTCTGTGATCTCTTGACAAATAATGTTGGGTTTCTGGTTTTTTTTTTGCTTCTGGAATGAGGTTGACATATTGGCATTTTAACACCTGATTCCCCTCTTTGAAGTTAACCCAAGTATACAACCATGATTATTTTGTGCATTACTTTACAGATGAGGAAATGTTAGAAATTTTTAATTGCTGTCCCAGTGTTGGATTTCCAGAGATGTTGAATGCAGGAAGTTAATATTGCAGTTGTGTACAGTCAGGTCCTCTAAACACCAGCCTGTAAATGAGTGATGGTGCCTTGCAAAACTTATTAGTGAGAATTGCTAAAAAGCAAAACATGATTTCTTAAGCTGTAACAAGGGACTTCTTAAAGGAAAGAGGGATCATCTTGTAGTTGCAAGGTCTATAAAACTGCAAAAGGGTTAGTCATTAGCATTGTTGCCCCATGTTAAAAGGATGCAGCAATGTAAACTCATTAGTTAAACTGAATAGCACACTTTCAAACTACTGTTCACTATTTTAAGTTAATAATATCTTCTTCCATCTAGAGAGCAGCTTAGCCTCATATTAGAGATTTCTGTGAATTAAAAAAGAAAAACCTCAAGATTGCTGCTACTGATGACAAAAACCAGACATTTTGTACTATGGTATAGTACCTATTCTGGGCTGAACTTGACCTACCAGGCTGTGCATCCTCGCTGAGCTGCTGTGTAGTCAGAGCCTAGCTCTGCAGAAGTGGTTCAATAGAGGGAAATGGTCAGACATGTGATAGCAAGGGCAGTTTTTCTGCAGTGCCAAAAGACCTGGGCAAGGACAGCTGATTTTGAGATGTCGGTCTGTAAGGTGGGAGTGTGGTGAGGGTGCTTCCCCAGTGTATGGGAGCGGGGCTCCTGCAGAGCTGCGTTCCTGCTCCAGGCCTCTGGCCAGTGTGGGGACCGCTGGAGCTGCCGCCAGCTGGCAGCTGGGCTGCTTTGCAAGGGCTGCTGCTGAGTGTGCTGGTTTTGGTGGATTTTGTCTTTAAACAAATTTGGTACCAGACTCCATAAAAGGCTTTGCCTTTTGCTCGTTTGGGATTTTTTTCTGGATGGGACCTCAGGGACTCTTATGTGCTACATTTTTGGACATTTTCAGTTTCCAGTACTGATCACAGAGCTTTGGGAAGGAATCTGCTGTTAATTGAAATGGCAAATACAGCAGATGGACTCCTTAAGAAACAGGCCATAAATCATTAACTGTCTGTGTTAATACAAAGCTAGAAAGGTATCTGTTCGTGGATTACAGTTTAACACCCCCTACCTCCAAAAAACAACCACAGAAGGTTTCACCTTAATGTAAGGAAGAACTTCTTAACTGTAGGAGTGACTGTGCACTGGAACAGATTTCCCAGAGAGGTATTCAGGATACCTGGAGATATTCAGGAACTGTGTGGATGCAATCCTGTGCAATGGGCTCTGGGATGACCCTGCCTGAGCAGGGATGTTGGTCCAGATAGGCTACTGCTGTCCCATCCAACCTTACCAGATCTGTGACTCTGTGAAAAAAATATAATCATCTCACTCTTATTTTGAAATTTGATAATTCTGCTTTTAATCCTCAGCTTTTACAGTGTGCTGTATTCCTGAACATAATCCAGGAGTTGCTTGTCTGGCTTTTCAAGGTCACTGACTTTGGTAATTCACTAGAAGAAATGTACTTATATCCTAGGGTGACTGAGAAAATTTTAGTATTTAATATATTGGTGAACATGAGGTGGTCAGGCAGAGTGCGTGTTTGAAATCTGCAGCTTTGGATGTTGAGGGATTTGCTTGCATGTGAAAGCTTCAGTTGTTCATACTGAGGACCAGAGTTATGGGTGATGTTGAGCAGAGCCCCCACCTTGGAGGTCCATCTGTGGAAGCCAGGAGATCTTGGAAACAAGAAAGATAGGTTGTAGTTACTGTGTGCCACTCCCCTCTTCTACTGAAGTGGCAAGTGTCTTGGGAAATAAAGTGGAAAAATAAATAACATCAACATACTATAACTTTGCAAAGCTAAAACATACAGAAGGCTGATAATTCACAAAGCAGAGGTTGGGCTAGAGATAGCTTGGCCGCACGGCCTGCGTGTAATGTTTTTCATGCAACTTTCTGTCATTAAATGGGATGTTATTTTTTTAGTGGACCGTGAAATATTCAGACCATGTCCTGTTGGCAAGTGGTTATTACTGGAATAAACTTTACTCTTGGTATCTCAAAGGCACTTGGAACAGAGGTGCCAAGTCATAGATCAGTTGCTGAGTCTCAGTGTCAGCAGTAAATGCATCTTTGTTCCTAGGAAAGTAAATGCAGACATGGATTCAGAGTAAATGATCCATATAGAAGATGCTAGCCAAGAATATGACATGAGAGCCAGCCATGGAGCAGGCTGCAGCAATGAACTGAGGGAAACTCCCATTTGCTTTAACAAAGGGTTTATCTGAGTTCCCTGAAAGGATTCCAGATTTGCACCAGCACCTACTTGCTTTTATCCAAACTTGCTAGCAGAATAGAAAACCACACTGTGTTTGTGCTTTATTTTACCCGTGTTCCTCCATGGCTAAAATACTGACACAAGCATTTCAGCTGAAGCCCAGGCTGAAATAATTTAAATAATCAGGAAACAGTCTAAGTTTCAGCGTGAGAAACTTGCTTAAAAACTTTGGGTGTTATTTTGTTATTTGTGTGTCATTCCCATGAAAAGGCTGCTTTGACGACCAAATTACTGTTTCATGGAAACCTTCTGTCTCAGGGCTGTGAGAGCTCTGTGTTTCCCTTTGTGATGTGAAATACCACATGGGAATGAGATCTCATTTGCACTCATGGCTGAGTCTGACCAAGGTCCCCTGGGTAATTTTGCTTCTCCTTCCTATTAAAGCTTCAAAAGAGGCGAGAGTTATATTTACGTTTGTAAATTGATTTCATCCTGCATTTTTGTTCATTATGATCCCACTCTTAGAATCTGAATGCACAAGAGTATTTCTCCATTCTAGGTGGAGAAGGATTGGAGTTTTATATAAGAAGGACTATGTCCAGCCTCTGTGCTGTACAAATATTCTTTGTGGTTGTGTTCAGCTCTTGTAGGACTGTCAGGGAGAAGTGTGAAACTGCTTAGGTGATGGCAGTCTGGGAGTTCTTAACCCTCCTCCTGTCCACTCACCAAGGCCAGGACAATGGAGTGAAGTGGAATTGGACTTGAGGATCCATTGCTGCTGCCATGCTGGGCCCTGGCACTGTGCTTTCTTTCTGAGCAGGATGCAGTACCTCCTGCAGTGGGTGATGCAGAGTGTACATCCCTCTGCTGGGCTACCTCCTGGTACAGATTCCCAGGAGCTCCTGTTCTTTGAACCTCACCCACGTACCCCGTTACAAAGGCACACTAAGCACGTGATGTTGTGTTGACAAACAGTTCTACTTTTCACAGTCATGGTGTGATATTTTTTCAGAAGCCCAGCAATGGTGGCAGTACACCAAGTTCCCTGAAGCCCTCTTATGTCTGTGTCCCAGTGTAACTTTCAGGGGATATCTTTAGATGTAGTCTCTTGGGGCTTTTTGGTGATTTTTATACTTATTTGTTGGTACCTTTGATATTGGATGCTGCACAATAAAACCCAGTCTCAGCTGGATGTCCGTATGAGGAAAAGTTGAAACCTGTTCCACAGGATTGAGCTTTTTAATGCCCTCCCAAAACCTGCATCCTCTATGTCTTAAGCACACATCTGCTATAGCTGGGCTGTCTTGCTTTTGGTACTGATCTCACTGTCTTACCTGTGAGACTCAGGTGCTGTCTGCTGAATGGCAGCATAAACTCAATATCCACAGCGCCTTGATGGATCCACCACACATTGGTTGTGTGCAGTAGTCACCCTTTCTCTCCTAAAATAACCCCTCATTCGCTTTAAAGCATATGCACTCAGACATATTTTCTCTGCCACTGCTTTTTTGAATAGGCAAATAATTTAAACTTTTTTTAAAAACAGTATTTGCATACTTTCCTTTCTCAGAATATGATTATGTCTTGAAATGTTTGTACAAAAATATATAGATTCACTTTGCTATTAAGAAAGAGCCTACTTTTGTTTTGGAGCAGTTTGAAAAATTTTGTTATAAAATGCTGAATAAAAACCATTTGACAGAGTGAGGGCACAGCTGATTTTGCTAGTGTGCAAAGTAAGAAGTATTGCTTCCTTCAGAAGCTTCTCTCCTTCTTTGGGAGGCTGAAGACTGATTACATGGAGGATGTGCCAGTTTGAAAATAGTGCTGATTGCACTTGCATGGAAAATGAGTTACTTCAGCTGTTGTTCATTGCAGAAGCTGTAAAATGCTTGATTCTTCTGGTGTGCTTTTCTGACCAGAAAATAACATTGCAGATTTTTTTTTTTTATTTAGTTACACTTTTTATCATCAACATTTGGTTGTGTTCTGTGCAAATGAATACTCAAATTTACATGGATCCACAGTGATATTTCCAATAAATCCATGGATGTTGTTTTTAATTTCTTGGCAGTCTGAGACCCAGTATTTTTGAGTTCCCAAGCCTTGGTAAGGGGAAGCTCTCCTGGCAGACTGACCTTGCAAAAGTGGCAAGTAAAACTCACAGTGGACTCCCAAGTGGCAGCAAAATTCATTTCAGAAGGAGGCAGTTTTCACACTGAGGCATGGAGAGTCCACAAATTGTACAGAAAATTTTCCTCACTCTTTTTAGAATCTTGTGGCCCCTAGAATGTACAGAAATGGAGATCCCCTAGCTCCTCTAGGCACTGAACACATCCTGCCTCATCAGGGTATCAGCAATTGTCTTAACTAGGGCTTTCCAGGTTTGTGGTGTTGCTTGGTTACCATAATTCCCACAAGTCTCAAATAAAGAAATTAAAGCAAATGTAAAAAAAGAAATCCACCTGGTTTCTGTTTATGGGCAAGGCTACTGTACAGTTGCAAACAAAACAGTATTATAAATCCTCTAAAGCTTCTGTAATGGTCATTTTTTTCCTCAAGTATTCTACTTGGCTACTCCCAAAGGCTTTCTGTTTGAAATATGTTTTATATTGGACAATTTCTAGGATTCAGCACAAACTCATCATGTGCAGAAGCTGGAATCTTGACAAATTATGGCTTGTGTCATCAGCCAGTCTTGGTAAGTCCAGCTGGGATACCTTTTTGTGCATCCTTAGATCAGGGCAGAGAAGAGTGTTCAAATCATAGCTTGGAATATGTTAGGGAATATTTTCTTTAGTAATGATGATAATGAACTAACATAAGCATTTGGCTGAGGATGTCATGTCATTTTTTTAGTGTTTCCAAATGTAGCTTCAGAAGTCCTCACCTGCCCTTAAGGGGAATAATTTTGGCGTGTGGGCTCGTGTGTTTCAGGGCAAATTCTCATCTTAATTTCAGTTAGCTGATCTTGACAAAGTACACAGACACTCTGAGAACTTGGTTATAGCATATATGTCTAAGTAGCTATTCTGTTGCTATTCCTGCTCCACCAAAGGGTTCTGCAAAATGGAAAGGTATCGGGTTTTTTTATCACTTCCAGGCTGAGATAAATAACAACTCTTAAGACAGTCATTCTATTGCTGTGTAACAAATGAGTTTAAGTTGCTTTTCATGAAGTTAACTCTCAAAATAAGGCATTTTATAAGGCATTTTTGGGAAATTGTGGATTAGTTTCTTAGTGAAGAGAGCTTTCCATAAATCTGCTAGGGTCATAGACAGGGTACCTGGTTATGGTACAGTTGATTACAGAAAACCCTCTTAGAAACGCTCTTAGTTTCTGAGAGTGGAGAAAACTAAAATAAATGGAGATATCTGTGAGTCAGAGATTGAGGAAAGATAAACACATCCAAGTAAAGCATTCCCAGCTGTGGGAAAAAAGCTATCCCCATCTATCAGAAGTATGGTATATATTTGAAGCAGATAACAGTTCTTGTAGGAAGTAGAACTTGTAAGGATTGCACTATGTTCATTGTCTGAGAATTTGTGCTTCATTGGGACCCAGAACTCGGTCCCAGAACTTACCATTTTGGGCTTCCCATGGGTCCAGTTCTTCTAACAGTGGAGAGATTTCTCATCTGGTGAGGTACTAGGTGTTCAGTGGTGTGGTGTTGAATTTCTAGTGTTATCTGGCTCATCTGTGTGTGTGTTGTGGATCTGTTCCGGCTCCCGTACTGTCAGGAGGAATTGCATTCGGCCCATAATGCTTTGGGAGTAAATTGTTGACTGGTGTTACATTAGGAGGAGTAAAAGACTGAAATAATGAGAGATCACTGGTAGGAGAATAAAGGTGCTTGCAGATATCCTATCATTTGCCCAACTGTGATATCATTGTCTGACTTGTGTCACTGAACAGAAATCTGGTGTAGGATGAGAGGTGATCCAGTCCTGAAGCTTTTATTTGGTTGTTTCCCAATGCCAACAGATTTTTCTTCTATACAGTCTTTGGCAAATACCAAATGAAGATGGTTTTAGACAGAAGGCCTTATGCTGCTTTACAATATATATCTTTTGTTGCAGTAAGAAGTGCACGGTGTAAATGTTGATATGAATTGTCTTCTGAAGGCTGGATCCTGCTGAATGTGCTTTGCACTGCATGCCCTGGCCAGGGTTAGAAACTGCAGCGCACAAAATGGAGCATCTTGGGTTAAAGGCAGGCAGAGCTCAGCTTTGGAAGTTGTTGTTACTGACTGACTGATACTGACAGGATCTTACCACTGTGTTGAAGTGTAGCAGTGGCAGACAAGGGGAATCCCTGATTGGCTACATCAGAACTTGCAAGGGTTGAGGGTAGATGTCTTAAGGTTCGACTGTCAAAGAAAGTGAGGTTTGCTTTCCATATGCTAAACAGCTACATTGGCAGTTAGGGAAATGTGACTCACTAGCTAGGCCAAAAACAAAACCCAGAAAAGGGCCAAAAAACCCCAAGTGCCATAGTCACCAACAAAATCTCACTTTTTTTGTGTGTGGACCAGCCGACTGTAAATAGCCTTTGCAGTCATTCATAGCAACATTCAGAAGATCACCTGCCTTGTGCTGACTTTCTTCTCACCTAGATGTTCCATCAGTGGCCTCACCAAAGAAATATCCTGAAGTAAAAGCTAGCTCTCTATAGTCCAATGTTTCCTTGTGTTATCACCATTCATCCCAGCTCAATATGCCTCTGATTCCACTATAAACTTAGCTTTTAATATTTTTTAAAAATAAGCAAAAAATCAACCCAAACCAGAAGCCAAACGAACTATTCTTAACAGACTCTGACAACTTTCAGTTAATTGCAGTGCTGCTGTAGTCACTATGTACAATATGGGATATATTTAGCACAGTATTTTGCACAGGTGTGCCAATCCTGTTTGTGTAGGAAATTTACTTGGGGATGGAGGGATTGCAGGTTGTGTTTGCTGTTAGGGTCTAGAAGGCTCATGGGTCTACAGTGGAATTACAAGAGTGCAGTGTTAGAGTTTTTGAGCTCTTCTGTGTGAAGGGCATGATGTGAAATCCTAGGTTAAGGCTGCAGTCAGGGTTAGACATCAGAAGAAAAGGGGCCAAAGGCCTTGTTTTACTATCCTGAGTAAAGATTCCTGTAGGATGAGGACTCCAATCTAGAGTGTCATATAGCTCATGTTATGCTTTGATTCTGCTATTTAGGTTCATTAAGGGCTGTGCCGCAATGAATAGCTGTTCTGATCTAGATTTAAACTTCGTGTCTCATTCTTCTGTTGTCACATATCACATTAATGCTAGGATTAGGGAACTGTCAAAAGAGTCACAGCTCAAGATGGGGAGGGATTAAAATGCTTGGGTTATTTGTATGTCCTGCAGGGCTGTAGCACTGTGATGAGCACTGATTCCTGGCAGGTGTTTGGGCTCATGTTGGTTTTGGTGCCGTTGTTTGTCACCGAGCTCTGCTGGATGTGCAGTGTGGTGATGTGATATCTGTAGCTCTGCTTTTTCCCTCTCATACTCTGCAGTGGAGGACAATGTGCTGAAGGTTCTGTGAGGGGGTATCATGTAATCTCTATGCACATGCCTTTCACCAGCCATGGATCTGCCACAGAGGAATATGGGCCAGTGTTTTTCAGCCTGCATTCTAAGGCCTGCAGAGTGACAGCATGCCTTCCTATTCCAACACCTTTTCATTGTTTGAGAATAAAAGTCACTTCAAGAATTGACCTTTCATTATAATGGAAAATTACTTGAACATTTGCATGTTAAGCAACAGTATTATCTGTGATGATACATAAGTCAAATAACTTCCTTTTAACTGTTGTACCTTTACTCGTGATTTCCTTTCTCCGCCCTTGAGTCATTTTTTCCCGCATACTGTTTGATAACATGTCATGGACCCTTGAGTAAAGACAAAGTGGTGATTTAGGAGAGGTGATCAAACTGTGGAAAGATGTCCTATAGAATTAATTAATTTTTTCAAGGTAATATATCTCATTTGGTTGGAAAGAACAAGTCTTTACTCTTCACTGTAAAATGGGGAGGGTTTAGAATTGTGCGTATAGTGTGCTGTTGGCTATCTGCTTTGTTACTTTATGGCGATGCAAAAGAGGAACTTTGGACTTCAATTTTGTGCTTATGTTCCTTTGTGTTTTAAAATAATTTTTAATAATACCTCTCAAGGGGCAATAATTATAATTTGAGCTTGAATAATTTCATACCTGTGACCATATTTCTTGACCACATCAATAAATGGGATTCTGACATTATCTGTCACTTTCTTCTTCAAATCTTGTCAAGTTCCAAAGGACAAAAATTATCAAAAGAACTCACTGGAGGAAAAAACCAATTTTTTAAAGTTATAAAGCTCTTCCCATTTGACTTTTTCAGGTTTTAGTTTTCCAGTGAAGTTTGGGATGATTCTCCTATGTAGCCTGGGTTGAAAAAGATCCAAACTGGGGTTTAGCAGGAGATGTGATGCAGGGGAAAAGAATTGCTAGGATGCCTCAGTGCAATAATGTCTGTGATCTGATTTGCTGTGTTTAAATCCTAAAAATACTTCCTGCATACTATAGGCAGTACTGGAAGGAGTTAAACGTCTGGATGTTGACATAAGAAGTGCAGTAGCTTTGAGGAATGTTTCTGTCTTCTCTGCTGTGATTCAGGTTTCTGTCTTCTCTGCTGTGATTCAGGTGCTCACTGGACAAAATGGATGAGTTCTCAGCCCTTCTTTGTGTCCCTTTGAGAGAACAGCCAAATCTTGCCCTTGCTTGCCCTGAAGACAAAACTCCTGGTAGGGCCATCACATAGGCCTCTTCCCCAGTGCTTGGTTGGGGTATTCTGCCCAAAGACAGGGAATTGGGTATGCCTCCCTCACCAGGTTTCCAAGCCCTCTCTTCATCTCATGGATCTGTGCCTGTTGTGTAGATTCCAACACCCAGAAATGCTCTTTAACACTGACATGTGTGACTACTTGTATTTCTTCATTGAAGCATCACATTTTAAATTGCTCTGTTCATTCCTTTGATTTTGAACATAACTGTGACTCAGCAAGCCATGCAGAAATGTGTGTTTAGATTGTAATGGACATAAGCTGAGAGAGTCTTTGTTGTGGGAGCCTTTGCCAGGTGAAGTGCTTCAGGGAACATCTGGCTGTTTTGGATGCAGAAGCAATTAAGAGCTTTCTGCCTTGCTTTAAACTAAAAGCTGTGATGCTGACAGGACTTTTGCAGTCTAAAACTTGTTTTGGCCTTGGCAAAATATGTAGTTTCAATAAGGATAAAATGAATTAAATATGACAGCAGTCACACATTTCTAGTCTGTACACAGAGGTAGTATTTTGTAGTACAGAAGGAAAAATTTGTCTGTAAAGACAGTCCAGTCATAGTGGCTTAGTAGAAGCTGATTTCAGCAATCAGGATGTTCAGAAACATTGCAATATTCTTTTAGGATTAGCTGAGGGACTGCTAAACAGATCTTATTCCAAAGCAAACAAGGACCAGTGTGCAACTCACTTAACAGCTGCCAAAGAGGAATAATTTCTGTCTGGCATGCATGGTAAGCCATAGACCATGACTGCCTTGTCCTCACAACTACACAAGAGAATACAAAACTTAACTACTTCCCTGCACTGATGAAATTGGGAGACCAGTTTCCATTCATCCATGTATGGATGTAAATAGGCAGTCAGTTTTCCATGTGGTTGTGTGTCTTTAACTTTGGGGACAATTCCTCTGAAATTTATATGTAAATCAGCAAAGACCTTGTATTGTGAACAAAGTGCTGGTGTCACCCTTTGGGTTTCCCTTTGTTTCATCTGAGTTAGTATTCTTGAGATGATAATGTTGTTTCTGGAGAATGACCACCGTGAAGCTGCACTAATGCTGCTCAGAGGGGTTGGATTAGTAGCTGCTATGTTACTGTAACTTGCACCTACAGCTCTCTTGCATTAATGGTAAAATAATTTTCATTGCTTAAGTTTATCTTTCTGCATATCCCATGTGCTGGCTAGTTTGAGCTTAAAATACAGGCTTTAAAAACTGGGTTTGTTTCAGGGGAGAATTGTATCTGTGGTCAGGAATGGGACTAACAACGAAGCTTAGGTGATTGCCTGAGCTTTCGTGGCAGTGGAGATAGACCCTAGGAAAAGAAAAGCCCTGTAAAACGGGTAAGGGCATCCCCACGTGTCGACCGCAGCAGTAAAGGAATGAGGGATGCTTTTTTCACAAAACTCTTCTGTAAGAAGACAGTAAAGCAAATTAAGAAAAAATTAAGTACTTGTTTGGTTTTTTTTTTAACTTCAGCTATTTTTGCAGGAGATACAGTCTTTTGGAGAAGACAGAAAAATAGGAAGAGAAACTGGAGTAATTTGCAGTGGTAAGATACTTTTTATCTCTTTGCTGATCATTCAGATAGGAAGTTTCTTTGCTTACAGGTCTGTCAGTGCAAGAACAAGAAGCCAAGAACTTTGGGGGCTGCTTTCACCAGAGCAGTGCAGTCTATTTGAACATCTTGGAACTTGAATCATATGCAAATCATAGAGTGGCTTGGGTAGGGAGGGACCTTAAAGATCCTCTTGTTCTGAGCCTCCTGCCGCAGCCAGGGACACCTTACAGTAGGCCAGGTTGCTGAGGGCCCCATCCAGCCTGGCCCTGAACAATCTCAGGGATGGGACAGGTTTTCTCCAGAGTCTGTCACTCACCATTCTGTATAAATTTCTCTCCTTTGTCTTCTTCCTCTCTGTCATTAAGTTAACCAGCTTATGCTGTATGGTCCTACTGCTTCTCCTCACCATCTCTTCATGTTTTGTAATTGTTTGAATGACTATGAAGATGTAGCATGATTTGTAACTGAAAGTTCTGCTGAACTGATATTCTGAAGTCATATCACACTAAGTATAGTCCAAAGTGATGTTCAGAGGGTAGTATTGTAGCAATTAAAAAAAAATTAAATGCACATGTAGACTACAAAACTGAGAAATGGGAGCTCTGCAATTGCCTAATTTTAGAGGTCCAAACTCCATGGCTTTTGTCACTTGTTTTGGAGAAAATATTTGTTTGAACATATCAAGGAATTCCTTTTGTCTTTTTGTCCAAAGGAGACAGTTTCTCTGTGTCCAGCATGTTAAAAATCATAAGCTAAATCTGTTCCAAACCTCAGTCTAACAAGTTTAAAGTTTTAAGGACCTCATCCTTCTGTGTAATTCTGACAGAGATGACCATTTTTTTCAAATATCTGTAAGGTTCTCCAGTTTCCTTGCAGCTTAGGACCACCTGGATTGTGTCCCCTATGAATGGCTTCCTGAGAAAACTTCACTGCATCACTTAATTCCTCAATTTTAAATCTGTAAGATGAGATAACAATACTCCTGCACTTAAACACAGGTGTCAGAATGGTAAATACAATTAAGTATTGAAGTTTCTGAAATGCTCAGCACCATAAATAAATAGATGGAAGGAGAAGTAATTTCATTTGCACATTATTCACTTCATGCAGCCTGTTTCTTTGGTGGAGGTAGTAATGCTGTTTCTTAAGGATTTCCTTTTTGCTTCAGACTTTTTACACAGAATTGCCACATGGCAAAGTTTCAAAGCTTTTGGTAGTGGAAAGCTCACAGGGAGTGGCTGAGTAGAGTCAATGTGTTAGTTAATAATTCAGCATACTAAACTCCGTAGTGGTGAGCTGTGTGACTTCCTCAAAGGAAAGAAGAAAAAGATACGTGCCCAAAGTGGTTCTTCGGCATCTGCTGATCACAAGTGTGGCCAAGTACATGATGAAATATTGCTTGTCTGGCTCTGAGCTCTGTATAGTACAAGCAGAGTGACTCATTGGGTCAGTTGCTGACCAGAAGTTGAGCTGTCAGAAACAGATGGGCTGCCTGGAGAACGAGATATCTTGGAAGCATCTCCACCCTTGTCGGCAGTGTTACACAGCACAGGCATTTCTCAGAAGCAGTGATTTCTGGGAAAGATGCTGGTTTTTCAGCTGCACTTGGTCTTCCACACCAGAATGATGCCTTGTCGCCCTGAGAATAAGGAAACTTGCTGGCTTGTTAGTGAAGATCCATATTTGTGAATCTTGTACTTGGAGGGGTAGTAATAAAGGAGGTCAGTAAAGATCTTAAACTTGCAAAGAGATTGTTTTTCAGCTCTGAGAAGCCTTCAGGTTGCTACTAAAAGATGGCTGTGTGTAAATGTTCTTTTTGCAAATGAGGCCAAAATTTTTAATCAACTCTGAAAATCTTTTCCTGTAGTCCCCTCCACTTCTTTACCTCTCAGCAGAATGAGAATAACAAATGCTTCCTCAGACTGTAGAGCTGGGGTGAGGATTATACTCAGCTCAGATATATGGAGCTAAAGTGCCCTACAAGTATCTAGAGAAATAAAATTTTTTTATACACTGAATACTGGGGCAAGTTCTAGATCAGAATCTGAGAAGAGAGTACACCAATCTGGGATGGGTTTTCAATTTGACTTGCTGTGGTAGATTCACCCTGGCCAGCAGCCAGGCACCTACACAGCTCCTAACTCCCTGCAGCAGCTCTCCACAGGAGGGTGGAGGAGAAAATAGGGAGAACAAAAGACAACCCCTGAGTTGAGTTAAAAAAACATTTAATAGGTGAAGAAAAACTCAGGGGCTCAGGGATTGAAAAAGAAGCAGAGCAAGGGAGAGGGCACACCAGGTGATAGCAGACTGATACCCAACCAGTCTCCAAACAACAGCCAAAAAATTTGCTTGAAAAGAAAAATATCCTTTTGTTCCTTTATCCCAATTTTTATTTATGATCTTGAGGATACATGACATGAAATGTCCCTTGGGTCACTCTGAGTCCCAGCTGTGTCCCGTCCCAGTCTCTTGCCCAC
>JAWWMS010000319.1:0-19953 GCA_035048045.1 Chlorospingus semifuscus
AGTGGGAGCCATTCCCTGTGTCCTGTCCCTCCATCCCTTGTCCCCAGTCCCTCTCCAGCTCTCCTGGAGCCCCTTTAAGCCCTGGAAAGGGCTCTGAGCTCTCCCTGGATCCTTCTCTTCTCCTTTCCTCTCAACCAGAGAGTGCTGGGGTGGATTCATGCTGGAATTGCAGCATTTCCTCTCTGCATCCCCTTCTCTCTACACAGCAGAAATGCTGGGTTGGTGTCTGCTCAGAATCCTACTCGAATAAACACCAGGTGAGGGTTGCCACATCCACCACGAGCCCCTCTTGGATGCAGCAGTGTTATAGCTCCTGAGATTTAAATTTAAAACCCTCAGCTCCAGGCATATTCCTTAAAAGAAAAGCCTTATTATCCATTTTACATCTGAAGCTTGGATTTCGAGGGAAAAAAGAGACTAGAAAGGATTTCAGCCATCAGCAAATTGGAGCCCTAAATTAGACTTCCCTGAAAATTTTGCACAGAAATATTTTTTTGACCAAAAATGTGGGTTTTTAACTAAAGGAAATTGTCTCATTAGGATGATTTTTTAAAAAATCTTTGGATTCTGAAGCCTCTCAAAAATCCATTTTAGACTGTTGATTGTGTATATGTGTGTTGACATACGAGTGTGTGTATGTGCTGTATAAACAGCCATTATCTGAGTTTTTGGTTTTTTTCATGACAGTTATAAAAATCAGTGGGGTAAGAATAGATTAAAATGTGATTTTTCTATTTTATTTTATTTGAGTTCTTCAGGGGAACGGAAAGAATTTTCCTACCAGCTCCACTTCTATCAGTAATTCGTAGCTTCTGGCCATTGCCTGTGTGTTATAAATGCCCAATTGCAAGAGCCAGGTGCTGACTCTGGACTTTTAAACTCTGTATATCTCTAATAGACTAAATCAAGGAAAAAAATCTCTTGCGAGTGCATGGCATGGGTAGCAGCAGGATAGGCAATTTATCCATTCCCTGGGGTTTGCAGGGAGTCTGGAAATTGAAATTGAAGCTTAGCCCTGTGTCCTGGGGACATCACTTCTGTGTCACTTGCCCATGTGGTACTGAACCAGTTCTCACTGGTGGCGCCATTGGGGTTTGGGCTTTCACTGGGGGCTGCAGCAGAGGGAAATCTGCATTTTGGGCACTCACAGGGGACTGTGGACACACAGGGGGTTGTGGTGGGTCTCTCTAAAGGAGAGCTTTGTGTTGACCTTGGCTCAGGAGAAAAATCCTTTTATCTTCTGGAAACCTTCTCAAGGGCAATTTCTTTTTACTTCCCTTAGTGCTGGTTTAGATGTCAGTGCCAAAGGATAATGAGTTTGGGAGTGATATTTTTTAGGAGAAGGTGTTAAATTGCAATAAAATAGGAGTGAAGCCTCTTAGCCTGCTCCTAAAATAGAAGTGAAGCTGGACAGACCCCTGAACCCTGAGTAATGACAACAGAAATAATGAGGTTTTGCTGATGATCAGCCCTTTCTTTTGTGTATATCTCAAAGCAATAGGGAATAGAAATGTTATAGGAAAACAAGGTATTCATCCTCTCCCACCAGAAAATTCATGGGATTTGCAGCAACCTGGGCTAGTGGAAGGTGTCCCTGCCCATGGGGGTTGAGCTTTAAGGTCCCTTCCAACTCAGGCCATTCTGGGATTCTATTACTCCTTTCCCAATAAAAAAAATATTCTCTTAGTCCTGTTTAGATAAGTCCCACTCCAGCCTTATTTTTTCATCCTCTCTCTCTCACTTCTTTGCCCCTTGGGAAACAACGCCCACTGTCACAGGGTGTCATCCTGTCATTGCAGTTGCACTCTTCAAAGGCTGTGCTTTGTTGGGTCTCATAATTGGGTAGGGAAAATCCAATCCTCTGTGTCTTCTTCTCTTCACTTTTGAATGCAAACATCTTAAAAAAAAAAGTAAGAAGGGAACCTAATGGATGTGTTTTCTATGCTAAAGGTGACAGCATGAAAAGGGGGAACCTGATTTCTGACAAACAATTTTAATTTAGATTTTTTAAAAGACAGATTTGTGCAGGTGCCAGAAAGATAAGCAAGTGCTCTTTTTCTTGTACACCATTTTCTTTCTTACCTAGTGCAACCCAAAATAGGCAGATGTTCGTGACACACCCCAGTGTTTTCTTAGCCTATTCAGGTTCCCCATATTTCTGAGTTCATTATGAATTATTGTAGCAATGGGCTAATTAAAAATACAGTTACTATAAAATGTGTTTTGCAAGTTCACTCCCGGGGTGGAGCAGACACAACTTCTCCAGGAAACCTCTGCCAGAGCTTCCCCACCCTCACAGGGAAAACTTCCTTCCCAATATCCCATCTAACCTTGCCCTCTGGCAATGGGAAGCTATCCAGAATCCTCCCCTCTCCTGCTGCCCATGGGGGTTTCTGGGCTGGGTCATGTCCAGCACCCCCAAATCCTTCTCCCAGGGCTTCTCCATCTGCTCATGCCCAGCCTGGATTGACCCTGGGGGTTGCCCTGACTCAGGTGCAGCAGCAGCACTTGGTCCTGTTAAATCCATGAGATTCCCACTGCTCCAGCTTGTCCAGGTCCCTCTGGATGGCATCTGGCTGACTCTGGGTGTTGATGTGTGGTAACTGATCCCAGTCCATGTGGATACCTGAGCTCAGGGCTCTGATCCTGATCCTGGCTGTCACTCAGGTTATTTGGGAATGTATTCTGTGATCTGTCATTCTTCAAGGGCATCAGGGAATTCAGTCCATGAGTCCCAGGCATATGTCAGTGTAGTGGAGGGCAGCATTCCCTGGTTTCCTCAGGACATTTAAGGAATTCATTTCCAAGGCAGTTTCTTTTGATGACCGCGGTTGGATCCTAATCATCTTTGTACACGTAACATTAAGTTTTTCATTTGCCTCATTAGCTGCTGCTCTCAAATTTTGATGGTCAAATATTGATGAAGTACCAAGCTCTGGGACTGATCATTCACCAAATCGAACAGGGTTTGGGATTTTTTTCATCTTAGAAATTTTCATCAATTCCCCTGTGTGCACAGTTCAGTCACTTTTCCTTTTGCCAGAGGAAAATTTATCACAGCAGATGTGTCCAGAACCAGGCTGAACAGGGCTTGGAGTGACTTGGGATAGTGGGAGGTTTCCCTGCCCGTGGCAGAGAGGGAATGAGATGAACTTTAAGGTCCCCTCCAACCTAAATCATTCTGTGATTTGATAATAATTTGTATTTCCTGGACATGCAGAATTTGAAATCACCTGGGAACCAAAGACAGGCTCTCCAGTCCTGCCATTCCTACTGTAGGCCTTTCTCACAGCATCCCCAGTTTTTCAAGATCCTTTAAAAATGTGGTTGGCAGGAGTGGATTTAATATTCCAGCATTAGTCTCGATGCTGCCGTAAATGAAAATCAAGTCACTCTTTCTTCCCACTCCTCCTCTGCTGTGCACATGTCCGTGAATTGCATTAGTGCTTTTCATCACAGCATCCTAATGGATCCTAGTGCTAAGCTTTTTGGCTACTGTGACCCCTAAATTACTTTCAGATGCTATTTTCCATTATGTAATCCTTTGTTCTCTCCATTCCTGCTTTCCTGCTCTCCTAGCTGAACACACACTCATCTATTAAAATATGGGTTTGCTGATTGAGCCTAATGTACTAAGGAATCCGAGCTGATTTTATGGCCACCTCACACTCCTTAGTACTTATTATGATGTCAAACTTTGTGTCATTCACAAATGTTATCAGCAATGGTTTTGTGTTTATTTCCAGTTCCCATAAAGAAAATTTAATAGTGTTAGACCTGAGAGAAGGCCTTTAAAAGTTGATGCAACACTTGGGAAATGGCTGGAGTGGTTTATTTTATAGTCAGTGGGAAGCAGGGGGTGTGTAGGAATAATTCTCAGGTTCTCAGTGGTGCAGATGAATGGGGAGTAGTGATGCTTGTGATGTTTATTACTGGTCAATATTGTCCAATAAATCCCTTTTAAAAAAAGGGTGAAAATGAGGCAAACATGGGCAGGTAACTCAGCCAGCTGGGCTGTCTCTATTCCTGCTGGGGTTAATGGAGAGAGTAGATCTGGGACTTGGACACCTGGAATTGCCTCCTCTCTCTGCAGCCTGTTGAAGGATGTCAACATTCTCTCCTGCCTGAACCTGGGCCCTGTGAATTATTCCTTCTCCCCAGCATTGAAACAATGATCTTCCCTTCTTCTGGCTCTCTAATTTGGGGTGCCAAGCCCCTATGAAATTCCCTCAATAAATAACATCAAGAACTCAAATCAACCTCTGAACATTCAGGGGTCATTTCAGGCTCATGTTTCCCAAGCAGCCTTAATGCTTCACCTGACTCTTGTTGGTTTACAGGGATCTTTAATTTCCTGATTGCAGACAGGTTTCCAAGTAATCCAGTGCTCTCTACACACATTTTCTACAATTTATAAAAAAATTCCAGCATGATATGTGCAAAGTAATACTGTGCTCCTATATAATCTTCTACGTGTGAATGTTGTAGAATACCAATGTACAGCTGAGGAAATAGCCAGCTCTGCTGAGTTTTTTCATATAAATTAACTCTGTATCTAATTACCTCATCTGCCAGTCTGCAATTTGTGTGTGTTCACAGGTATATTGCTTTTGTGCTTAACTGCTTAATTTCCATGAATTGTTGGTAGAAAGGGGTTGTAGAGCTTTGTGTTGTATGATTGCTGCTTGCTGAAATATTGAAATCCACACCTTAGAGGGAGGAAAGATCATTTAAAGTTGATTAAGGTGATGTTAAACTGAGTAAGTATCCATGAAGGAATGCTGCCTACCCTTACAAATACACCAGCACTGGAGGCAGGTCCATGAAATTATAGACAGCAGAAAACGGCAGAATCACCTTAAAAAACAAACTTTCCTCCTACAAATAACTTCATTTATTTCAGGGGAGTTGGATCAGAACAAATCTAGGGAAGATTATAGAATTCCAGAATGGTTTGGGTTGAAAGGGGCTGTAAAGACCATCAAGTTCCAGTTCCCTGCCATGGGCAGGGACACCTTCCACCAGATCAGGTTGCTCCAAGCCCTTTCCAAGGTGGAGGAACCATGTGTGCTGTCTGGGGGGCAGAGGGGGAGTGTGCAGGTGGCATTTCCTGATTTTGTTGATTGCTTAATTGCAAAAAAACTCCTCATACACTTGGCTCAGAGTGGAATTTCTTTAACTGAACACCACTCAAAGCTCGTTAGCACCCAGCAATACACAGCAGGCAACATGGGCATGGTTCAAAAATACCTGGAGGAAGCATCCAGGCTGGAAATGATCACACAGGAAAGCTTGAAGGAGGATCCAGAGTTTTGGAGCATGGGATCAGTTAATTAATGTGCTCCCTTGTAATGAGCTGATCTTCTCTAATGCTGCTTCTTTGCTGCAAGGTGCTAAGAGCTGAGGAGTGTGTCCAAAACCACTCTGTGTTACTGGGTTGTGGGAAGGTTGAGGTGAGGTCAAGAATAAAGGTTGACAGCAGGCTGATCCTGCAGTTGTTTTCACAGGAGACCTTCAGCCTGTGTTACAGCTGGATTATCTGCCCTCTGGGAAGAAATGGGATGAAACAGCCTCTGGTTGCATTGTGGAAAGTTTAAATTGGATATTAAGAACAATTTCTTCACTGAAAGCGTGGTCAGGCACTGGAACAGGCTGCCCAGGGCAGTGGTGGAATCACTCAATCATCTTGGAGGTCTTTTCTAACCTAAATTGTTGAATCATAGAATGGTCTGGGTTAGAAGGGACCGTAAAGATCATCCCATTCCACCCCCTGCTGTGTCCAGGGACACCTTCCCCTCGCCCAGGTTGCTCCAAGCTCTGGCCAATCCAGCCTTAAACACTTCCAGGGATGCTTTTTCTGTATGATCCTGGCACAGTTTTGGCCCTGGTGAACTTTCCAGACCCTTCCCAGGCACTTTTTGGGAGATGGCACCTTCCAGAGACCATTCCCAAAAGGCAGTTTGGATGCTGCTACCCAGTTCTGGAGCACAGAAGATCATGGGCACGGCCAGCCCGTGCCAGCTGGCCCTTGGCACTGGGTCAGCTGAGCTGTGGAGGTGTAAAATCTCACTCCTCACTTGGAGTGAAGTTGTGGTTTAGAGCTCCCACCCTTTGCGTCGGGATCCAGCAGAGCTACTTTTAGCCACCACGAAGTGAGATGGCTCCTCTGAGCTCCCAAAGCTGCGGGAGTGCAGAAAGCTGGGCTCTCCAAAGGGTGGCTCATCCCACTTAGTTACCAATTTGGGAAAGACAGGCAGAGGGTGCAGAGCCTTCCCATCTCGTGGCAGAGCGGGTGCTGATGGTGAGGGGAGGCCAGATTCCTTCTGTGGGAAGTGATGGGAGCAGAGATCATGGAATCCTAGGGAGGGGATTCTGCCCCTCTTCACCACCTCACTTGCAGTGTTGTCTCCAGCTCTGGGAGCCCAGCTCAGGAAAGATGTGGAGATGCTGGAGAGAGTCCTAAGGAAGCACCAGGATGATCAGAGCAGCTCTGCTGTGAGGAAAGGCTGAGAGAGTTGGGATTGTTCACCCTGGAGAAGACAAAGCTGTGGGGTGACTTCCCTGTACCTGAATGGAGTGCACAAGAAAGATGGAGCAAGTTTATTTACAAGGGTCTGGCATGACAGGACAAGGGGTGATGGTTTTAAACTGAAAGTAGGTTTAGTCTGGATATTAGGAAGGAATTTTTCAAGGCCCTGGCACAGGCCCCTGGATCCCTGGAAGTGTCCAAGGCCAGGCTGGATGGGACTTGGAACAACCTGGGATACTGGAAGGTGTCCTTGCCCATGGCAGGAGGTGGAATTGGGTGAACTTTAAGGTTCCCTTCCAGCCCAACCTATTCTGTAATTGTACAATTCAATGATTAAGGTTGGAAAAGACCTCCAGGATCATCAATTGCAACCTCATGCTTGGTCCATCCAGATGGAAGCACCAGAGGCCTGCACTGAGGAGCAAGCACCTGGCCAGCTTGGACAGCAGGGATGACATCCATCCCTCTGGAAGGGATGAGCAGCTTTGTTCAAGGCTTGTACAACCCACAGCCCTCATGTGGGCTGTGAGTGGTGCAGAGCTTTAAAGCCACCAGGGCACAGCACAGAAAGGAGCCCTCAGCGAGGGAGCGCCGGGTTCGCGTGAATTGCGACAGCGCTCGCTCTCATCTCTGCTAACTCCCATCCAAAAAGTGCTGATTGGGAGAAGAAAACTTTCAGCTAATTACTGTCATTTTTTTTTTCTTTTAATTTTTTTTTTCCCCTGTGAGTTCTGACTACTGTTCTTAATTTCCTGACCAGCTTGTGCCCTTCCCCCGCGCCTCTCTGAGCATCTGTGGTCGTTTCAAATTGAGCTGTACTACCTGCTGCTCCGACTTTCCAACATACCCCACCAGTTGGTTTGCCAAACAGTGAACTGCCAGCCATCTGCCATCCGAGGCAGAATTTACATTGTTTCATCTTAAAATAACGCCTTCGGAATATCAAGTAACTCTCGGCATCAGGTTTTGCGCACTGAAAATCGGCCAGGATTCAAAACAAATACCAAATGTGCCTTGGAAAGGAGCGGGGAGGGGAGTCAGGGGGGGAAAGTTGGAGAGGTAAAGTTTTGAATTTGCTGGTTACCTGATTGGGAGTGAGATGACAAGGCTGAGAATTTTAATCTTGAAAAGGCAAACTCCTTGATAATCATGGAATCTGGGAATGGTTTGGGTTTTACAAGCAAAAGTCACCTGTCCCTACTGTGGGCAGGGACACCTTCCACAATCCCAGAGTGCTCCAAGCCCTGTCCAACCTGGCCTTGGACACTTCCAGGGATGGGGCAGCCACAGCTTCTCTGGGGAACCTGTTCCTTTTTTTCAGACAGAGGCAATTTCATAGGAGCTGGTGAATTGGAGCAGCAGGATCCAGGACTGGTTTCTGTGCATAGCCTGCTACCCTCTGACATTTTTTTTAAGTCAAAAACTCCTTGTGCCTCAGTTTCTCTGTCTTCAAATACTTCAAATTAAATATTCACAAGTTCCTGGCCTTCAGTGTACAATGTATGTACAATTTTAATGACTACATGAGTAGCTGTGAATTAATGAGACTGTTCATGGAATCACAGAATATCCTGAGTTGGAAGGGACCCACAAGGATCATTGAGTCCTGCTCCTAACCCTGCCCAGGACACCCCAACAATCCCACCCTGTGCATCCCTGAGAGCATTGTCCAAATGCTCCTGGAGCTCTGGCAGCCTTGGGAATGTCACCATTCCCCGGGGAGCTGTTCCAGTGCCTGACACCCTCTGGGGGAAGCACCTTTTCCTAATATCCAACCTAAACCTCCTTGGCACATTTCCAGCCATTCCCTGGATCCTGTCCCTGGTCACCAGAAGAAATGAGTGCCTGCCACTGTAGCAGAGTATTAACTTTGTGGAGATCTAAATTGCCCAAATTCTTAATCTCAGGATTAAGAATGAGGAATTATGAGGAAAAATAATAAATTTACTAAAAATGAGAAGCACATTCTCCTGGGTTTTTTTAAATAAATCATGAGGTTTTAGCACATATCCTTGCCCACAGGGGGCAGGTTGGGATCAGGTCATCTTTAAGGCTCCTTCCAAGCCAATAGTACCATTTTCTATCTTAGTAACAAGGCCCTGAGAAATCTTTTGTACTTAAACAACACCCACAGCCTGTACCTGCAGTGAAGGTTTCCACAGGTGATGTTTGCTTGTAAAACTTCTTAAATAAAAGATCTGATGACTGGCCATGGTTCCTTTGATCAGTCATGATTCCTGGGATCTAAACCATAATTTCAACCAATGTTTCTGCTTGGAATAGTCCATCAGCACATCCAACCTGTGGCCTGTTATGAAAGGCAGTGAAAAAAGGGTTAAGATATCACCAAGTATCTTTCACTTGTCCCTCTCTCTCCTCTTCCAAACCTTCCACAGGGTTCTAAAATTTCTTGAGCCCCAAGAAGTTGCTTTAATGTGGTGGTTTCTTCAGGCGATGTGCTGGAATTATCCTCGTTGGTGAAGGAATCATGGATAGTGACAAGCCCAATCAAATCAGTTGCTTTCAGTAATGGAAGGTGCAGGAACATAGACATAGGAATGTGTGGAAATGTCAGCCCACAAGATGCATTCCCAATGTATTTATTTCTTGTAAAGGGGAAAATAAGTGCAGCACAGGGGATAATAGCAGGCTATTGCCATCTCCCAGAACTGTGGGAAAGGTGCATTTGGAGCAATATCCATTTGTTAATAGCAAATTAATCCTTTCAAATAGGATCATCACAGAACAGACATGTCTCTATCTCAGCCTGGGGCACCCTGTGAGAGTCAGATGGGTTTTCTGTGGTGCCTAGTACATGCTAAACACTCAGGAACACTCCTTTTCAGCAGCATCTCCTCTGGGATCCGTAAACCTTGATGGAACTTGTGTTTTGGGCTGAAGAACAGGAGCACATCTTTTTGATTACTTAAGCACTCGGACGGGGACTGATCTTACTTTGCTTTGGCTGTTAAAAAGTAATGACCTTAACCTAAACATTCCATAATCCATGGGAAGACAGCAGCTCCACCTGGGAACAATCCAACATGTCCCAGGACTGGTCTGGAGTCAGTCTAAATCAATGGCAATTTCCCCCCACCTTTCTGCTGAACCTAAAAAATTAACTAGAACTACCTGCCTGCAATTCCCATGTCCCTGGAGATGTCCAAGGCCAGGCTGGACAAGGCTTGGAACAACCTGAAGTAGTGGAAAGTGTCCCTGACCATGACAGGAATTGGAACTCGATGGGTTTTAAGGTCCCTTCCAACCAATCCATTTTGGAATTCCATGATCCTGTGACTATATTTTAAATGAATCCTACTGAAATAGATGCTGCCTCCCATTTTTTGTTCCAGAAATGACACACTGGGTCTTTCTCCTGCCAGGATCCAACAGATGCATTTGAATTTTTTTTTTTCACTGATTTTCAAAAGGCTGAGCTCTTTTCAGTTGAACATTTGGCCTCAGGAGGCCACTTTATATTCCAAGTCAGGGCTGGATGTCTGTGGTGGCAATGCTTCATTCAGATGTTTAAGCTTCAAATCAAGTGGATTGACCCATCTTCATGTCTAGAACTCTGAATTACTCTTCAGAAGTGCCTGGGGCCAAGTTAGTATTGTTCTGTTAAAGAGCCAAGCAGAGTTTTGGGCACTTGGAAAGTCATTCTCCACACTATTAAAATTATATCAGGGTTCCTGGTACAATCAGACAGATTTGGACCTGGACAGTGACCAGACATGGTTAGAAAACAGACAAGGAGCTGTTCCCAGTTGGCTCTTTGGATGCAACCAGCAGGTTTGGGAAGGAAAAAGGTTTTTAGCCATGCCAGGTTTTTTGGGCCTCAGGGGCAGCAAATGGGAGCTGGCCCATTTTTTGCCAGTCTAGGTGGTAGCTGGAGTCTCTTGATTGAAGTGTGCTTAATTGAAGTGCTCTGAATTCCTGCCAGGCACCTGCATTTTAGGTGTTAGAAAATCTCAACAGGGACCTGGAGCAGCCCAAGGTTTGCTTGGTTTGCTCAGGACCGGGCAAGAACCCAGACTCTGCTTTTGGAACTTCCTGCATTTTTATATTCTCATGTTTCAGTAGCCACTACAAGCCCCAAACCCACTTAGGCCATGTGTTTGCTGCCACACAGCACAAGATTGTCCTGTCTCTAAACCCACTTCTGTTTCCTTTATAAGATGAGAGGTAGGAAGTATTTTCAAGGAACAGATGGTGGCAATGCAGGGTAAAAAAGAGATCCATTAGTGAAGGTATTCGATGAATTTCCTTCAATGCCTCCTCTCCCAAAGGTCTCACAAAAGGTGGTTTAGGCTAAAACTACTCCTAAAACTCAAGAAAATAACTTCAGTTAGGGTTTGAGGGTGGCAAGGCTCAAGCTGGGAGATGTGACTTTACTGCAGCTCCAGAAAAACTAGTGGAGGATATTGATACCCAAACTGCTTCCAAAATGGTCCTGAACAGGGAAAATTACCCATGTTGAGCTTCAGGCTGGCACATTCAACCTACTCACAGGCAAAGTAGGTGTTTTAAAGCCATCAACACAAACCCTGAGTTCTTCTGGTTGCTGATGTGTCACATCTCTCCTCATTCATACTGAGAAGCTCAGCCCCTGCTAATCCTTTCACCTGCCAGCTGTGTTTGAGGATTAGCAAAAAATCTGTTTCCCCTTGTCCAAGGTCTCAGAGACGCTTCATCAGAATTTAATTCCAGCTATCCAGTGTTTTTAAACTTCACAGAAACACTTGAAAACAGTTCTCCTTTTAGAAAAGCGAGGATGAAGGATTAGATAATGTTCTGTGATTTGCATTTATCAGTAAATGCATTTATGGGCAAATCTTGTGGTTTCTTCTTTGTGCCTAAGCTGAAGGTCAGCCACCAAAAATGCTCAGCAGCTGTCAGGGAGAAAAGGAAAAAGGGACTGCAAGAAATAGCACCTGGCAAAAATTGCTCTCATTTTGGGAGAAGTTCTGGACTTTTTAGGCGGGCTCAGGCCATGTGAATCCAACTCCTTCAGGTTTCTGGAAGATAAATCTGTGTTTGACTGTTGATCTCTGATGTCTCTGTTAAAGAACTTTTTATAGGGGAAAAAATTGTGAAAGTCAATGTATTTTCACAGTATTGTTGCCATCAGTGATGGAATTATCCACAGAAGATCAAACACCATATTTTTTTTCCAGTTCTCTAAATAACTTCAAGCTTTTAAAGCCCAAATAAATGTATCAACGAAAATATTTGAGATATAAGTATTAGTGTCCATAACCCCTGTACTGTTATTTGTAAGAAACCAAGGAAGCATGGGAATGGTAGGTGGATTAATTGAAAAACAAACGTTTTAAAGAAAAAGGCAAAATGAGCAACCCTGTGCTTGGTGTGGTGCCCAAGTTAATGCATGGAGGACTCTCAGACTGTTGTCATCTGAATTATGTCATTTTGAAAGTGCTGCAAAGCATGTAATTGGTAGGAAGTTCATTTCCATCTTGATATAAATGGACTCGTCCATTTTGTGAAACAGAAAAAAAGAAAAGCCCATCAGAATTAATTCTAGGTCTGTATATAGGCCATTTATAAGACCAAAATAGATAAAACTTGGGCAAAGGAAGCTGCTGAGGTCAGATTTAGCCATGGGAGTGATGTCACTGAGAAGCAGTTGGTAGAAATGTTCGTAAAAATGATGGAGAGAGGATCACTGAAGGACAAGAAGCTGGAGAGAACTTTTCCCATGCACGTTTTCATTCCTCAGTGAAGCCTCTCTCAGCCTGGGCAGCATCTCTGCTGTGTGGAGAAAGGAATGTTTTTAGTCTGAGAAAAGCCATTCATTTGTTTCTCTCTGAGAGACTCATCCTGCATTAAGATGCTGTCTGTGGGAGGGTGGAATTCAGGAAATGTTCAGCTCTGTGCTGAGAATGGGGGCTGTGGACTGAATTCCACCTCAAAAGTTCTGTGCTCCTTGTGATCTTTGTACTTGACAGGGCTTGACCCTCTCCACAAAAATAGCATTGATGTCATGTAGAGTTTGCTGAGACCAAGACTGTGCAGGTGTTCAGCCATGGAGGAGACAAGTTCTGGAGTCAATATCCTGGAAAAATAGCCAGAATCCAATAAAAAATGATTTAGTCAGTGAGCTGCTGCCTTATATCTGATTCAAAGGTAACAGACGTGGCATGAGTGCGGGTATTGAGGAGAAATCTTGGAATTTCTTGTGATTTTGAGACAGTCATTGATACTCTTTGTTCAATTCTGGATCCATTTGGAAATGAAAGTCATGGAAATGAGATAGAACAGAATACTAGAGGGTGGGTTTAGATTAACTCTGAGGAAGGAATTTTTCCCTGTGAGGGTGCTGAGGCCCTGGCACAGGTTGCACAGAGAAGCTGTGGCTGCTCCTGGGTCCCTGGAAGTGTTCAAGGCCAGCAACCTGGACTAGTAAAATTGAAGATAATTGACTATTAGGATTGTAGAAACTCAGATAATTTAGACTGGAAGAACCTCTGGATGTCTCTGGTCCAAGTCTGTGCTTAAAGCAGGTCCAACATACCTCAGGTTGCTCATGACTGTGTCCAGGTGAATTTTTAAAGAGTGAAATGCTTTTCCCTGTTACAACTTGTGCGTCTCACCCCTCCACTCTGCACCTCTAAAGGAGTCTGGATTTGTCTTCTGTACCCTCTCTTTAATAGTCTAAGAAAGCTGTGGGATCTCTCTCAGCATTCCCTTCATTGGAGGAACCCAATTCTCAGCCCCTCCTTTGTCTGATGTGTCCCAAACCCCTAACAATCTCAGTGACCTTCAAGGCAGGGACAAAATTATGCATTAGTTTGAAATTTTTTACCTCAACACCAGATATCTTTCTCAAGAACCTGTGTCTGAATTCCTGAATTCTTGTTTCTGTGATAATTTAGCAATACTATGGGCTGCCCAGGAAGGTTGTGCACCATGGCTGAATCTTACGCCACAGAGAAGTTGTTGATGGGGACATGCAAGAAACCAGATCAGAAGACTCCTCATGCTGTTAAAATAAAAAAAAAAAAGGCTTTCCTTAGTTATTTTGCTGATTTTCATTTTAGTTTCAATCAGTTCCTTGGTGTGCTTCGTCAAAGAGTGGTTGAGCCATTCTTCCTGGAGGTGTTTTCAGTTTTTCCTTAAAAAAACTGAAACACCTGTTGCCTGTCACACATTCCTAGAGGCAATAACATTCTTGGAGTGAAATAAAGTCATCAGTTTAGTGAGAGAAAGGGGGAATTCACAGCCAGGAACCCGAGGCTGGTCAGAGATGTTCAGTGCATGTGTGTGTGTGTGTGTGTATTCTGTATATCCAGTGTATTCTCTAATACAGCTGCTTCCAATCTGTGAGCTCTCAGTTGAGCTATTTTGGGGAAGGAGGTGGAAAGGAGGGGGCAAATTATTGAGATGTTGGCATTTTCAAGTTACACTTTTCCATTGTATGAAAGGAATGAAATTTCTTTCTACTGTGAGACCATTTTGAGGAAATCACATTTTGCTGTGTCTTTACCTTGTTGTTATCACCATTTTGACCTGTAATATAATAAAAGTTGTAGTTCTTCGCTACATTTTCGTTATTTCTTGGCCGTCTTTTATTTCCTTGTTATTATTTTTGATGGTAGGGGAGGGAAAAAGACAGGGATAAAAAGCATGACAAAGGTGAACATGACTGTGGTGCACAGAGAACACCAGAAGAACCCTAATTCAGAGTTCAAAAATGGTGATTTCTTAGGAAAATGAGAATATTTCATAAAAATGCAGCTTTGCTACTGAAGTTTTCATTTCCAGGCAAAATTCATTTTTTCAGAAGAAAATTTAATGGCTTCCACATTTCTGTTCAGTGATGCTGTTACTCTAAAAGCCCTTTGTTGATGGTTGCTATAGAAAACCTTTAGAAGAACAGGTGGGTATATATAGGAAGCTTTTAGCCAAGAGCTTTCTCCAAATTATTTTCCTTTTACATTAACGCCTCATCTTGACAAAATAGATTTACAGATGGCCATGTCCTAAATCTCCCTTTAATTAGGGCAACTCAGAAGCACTTCCTGAGCATCCCTGGGAATTTGCTGCTCTGGAAGTGGGCAGATCTCTCTGCTGTGTATTTATTTTATGGTTTTATTTCCTGTGGGCTCTGCAATTATTTATTTATATTTGACTTAAACGTCTCCCCGCCGAAGGTGACACAAAACCCATTTTTAAATGTTTTTCTTCAGCAGTCCAGCTCGTGCCCCAAGTGTGGTTTGGCTCACTGAGCACAAGATCGTTTCACATCCCTCCAGCAAAATCTTCCATCAGGAAGTCGTGAGCCCTGAGAGAACTTTGAGAGAACTTGTTCCATTATTAATAAACTGGCTGATTAAAGGACACAGTTCCCTCTGGCTTTTCCTAAACTGGTTTTGTTCATGGTATTTTAATCCGGGCACATTTTGTAGTTGAGACGTTTTTGATTCCATATCTATTAACAGTGATAGGGATCCAAAATCATAATAAAAAATTGAAATTAAAGTGGAGAAAGGCCTGAGGACAGAAGCCTCAGAGAGAGCCCAGTGTCTTGCAGTCAAGCGTTATTTTCTGTATAGAATAGAATTCAGGGTGGAAAACACCTCTGAGACCATCAAGCCCAACCTGTGACCAGGTGGCAAGGCTGCCACTGAGCCATGTCCCCAAGTGCCACATCCACACTGCTTTTAAATCCCTTCAGGATTAAAAGGGATTACATTGTGGCCAGGGCCTGACCACAATGTAAAGGTCCAAAGGAAATAAATCAAATTTTCAAGATGCACATGTGCACAGGAATTCTCTGAGCCATTTCTTTACACATTTCTCTGTGTTACGCAGAGATTTGACCAGATTCTGCCTTACTAGACGAAGACAAAAGGTTTCATTGAAAAAAGAGGCTTTAATTATGTTCAGCATATGTAGTGGGTGCTGGCAATGCCCCTTGGATGAATAAAAAGCCCACAGGAGCTGAGCTGACACCAGGCAGCGTTGCTGACTTCCAGCTGCACTGAGCTGAGCCCAGTTGTGAGCCAAGCCCAGCAGAGCTGGATCCCACAACCCCCCCACAACCACTTTAATATGCTCCAACTGGAGCCTAATAAATACATCTCTATTAGGAACCTAAATGCAGCCAGGACACGGGCTCAGATGTTGGCCTAGGGTTTTTAGTAAAGCCTCTGACACAATTTTGGCCAGATGAACTGGGCCTTTCCCAGATGGGGGCTGAGGCAGTACATGCCAGGTACCAAACTGACATTTGGATGTGGCCTCTTGTTTTGGAGTATTTGTTTTGCATGTCCTTAAACAGAACCAGGACAGTTGTCCCATTCCTGGAAGTGTCCAAAGCCAGGTTGGACAGGGCTTGGAGCAGTCTGGGATAGTGGAAGGTGTCCCTGCCCATGGCAAGGGGATTGGAACAAATGAGCTTTGTGTGTCTATTCCCACCCAAATAATTCTGTGATTCTGGGATTCTGTGATGTTTCTGCTTTAATTGACATTTGATCATTTAATGTGCAGAAGAATTTATTCCACAGATTTTAAGGAAGAGCTGTAAACTTTATCCTTCTTGCCGTTTGTCACCTGCGCTGTGGCAAATCAGGGCAGGCCAATCTGCACCTCCAGGAGATGCTGCTGGTCACAGATTAGACATTTCTGTGCCTGTTTCTCCTTTTTGAGGAGCTGTATTGACTCCAAAGCCGATGTGAAATTTGTATTATGAAATGAATGATGAAGTACTCTCAAGTGGGTCACAGCAGTGGCTCAGAACTTCGTGTAACCCCATCAAGGGCTGAAGCTGAATTCAGGTGTCACCTTGTCCCTGACACAGGGATAACTTCACCTTCAAGCATTGTGGCTTTCAGGTGGATTCTGAGGCATCTTTCAGGTGGAGTGTGAGGGTTTTGTTTCATTCTGACTCACCACTGGCTCAAGAAAAGATTTATTTTTCTCTCCCTGATGTTTAGTGCAATAAGCGCCAAAAAAAGCCTCTGCTTTGTAGGTCACCCGCCCGTTACAGGTTTTAAAGCCTTACAGGTTTTCAAGTGCTTTTTCACTCATAGCTCTGTGATTTCCCAGCCTTTCATAAAAGATGGGCTCCAGGTCTCCATGAGGGTCATCAGAAATGAGCAGGTCTGATAGACAGCTGGAGCTGGAGCTGGCTTTCACAGCCCAAATAAATAAACCAACCCACGGAGGTGTGAGCTCAAACCCACCCTGCCCTCCAGATTTCTGGAATTTGAGGGACATTTCCAGAATCCTTGTGTTGCTCACGGATGTTTTGAAGCCCTTCCCAGACAGATGTGTAAAAAAAAGGAAAACATTTTAATTTTACATTTCAGATCTATTTATTCAGTATTGTTGTCTCTAATATTGCTGTAAAATGATGTCATGAGCATGTGCCATCCCAAAGCAAGCTCAGAGGAGAAGAATATTCCAAAGCAGAGACACTTCTGAGGAGAAAGGAAATATTTTCTTTCCTAGGCCCCCCTCCCCAAGCCCCTGGAATCTGTAGAGTCAGCTCTTTCTGTATCACCAAGGGGTTCCTATTCCTTTGCAATATGGCAAGCTATTTCTTCCCTCTTAAATTCTGTTTCATCAGCAGTTGTGGCTCAGTGTGGGGCTTTTCAGAATTCCACTGATGTTTTTGCAGGTGGTTACTTAGCACAGGACTTTGGTGTTGCTGTGGACTCTGTCACAAACATCTGTTGGGAGTGACACAGGTAGAGCCCAGCCTGCCTCCAGGGAAGCCTGGGTTAGAGGTCCTTCCCATCCTATTTTTACACTTCTTTTGTTTATTCAGTTGCCTGGTTTTCTTTCTTTTTTGTCTGTCTTCAGCGCTGGTTGTCATTATCTGCCCCAATCTTTTTCTGTTTTGTTTTGTGATGCCCTAATAATGAGCTTTTGTCATGTACAATGACTACATCTTGTTCTTCCCCCCCTCCTTCATATCATAATATCATCTGCTTGGGATGTTTTGAGAAAAATGCAACAAGCTATGATAAATCACCCTGTCAAGTTCCCCAGCATTTCAAGCTGTTGTTGAAGTTACAGATAAAACCCAGGGAGAGGCTTTGTGGGGAAGAAAGGTGGGGGAAGGAATTCGGTTCCTCAGCGCCTGCATCTCTCTGGTGCCTGTAATGAATCCACGGGTGGGATGAAACGTGGGGGATGTGTCAACCTTGCTGTTGTTCCTAATGAATCAAGGAGCTATTTTGAAGAGTTTCTCTGTCTCTCAGGAGCTGTTTCCATGTTTGCAAGGTGGAATTTTTCGTGCGTTTTCAGCAGCTCTGCCTTTCCAACCTGCACCTGCAGTGCAGTAAAAATGTATTTAGCTTTGTATGGGGCAGGTTAGCAGGTCCAAGGGTTGGTGGAGCTGGCTGAGAACTTTCTGGAACCCTTTGCAAAAAGTCTGAGGTTTTGCAGCAAGAAGTCGAGGCAAACCCTGATGGTTTCACAGGTGTTGTCTCTGTGTTTATTGTCAGGGATATTTGAGGTGAAAAAGACTTTCCTTTTCTCCTAAAGAAGCTTGGTGGCACAATTGCTTACAAGACATTCAGACCGGTTAGTCTGTGAATAACAGAAGTTTTGGAAATTTCCCTTTGTGGTCCATTCAGTCAAAAAGTGAGTTCTCACAGAGCAGGAACAGCCTCCTTTTGTAGTTGCTGCACCTGCTCACAAATAAAGAGCAGCAGCATCCCTGGAGAGTGAAGGAGTTTGGTTTCAGATGAAGGCAAAAGGACACAGGAAGTCCAAATCCAAGGGTAGGACACAGGATGTGTTTCTTTTCTCTGAGAGCAGCCATCTTAAACTGAAATAATTCCCTGAATTGCAGCTCCTTGTGGCAGATGGAGGGGGAAACTGCCTGGATACTGAGCTGTACATAGCAATGAAAAGCAGAAGAGATCCATTATTACAGAGAGAAGGAAGAGCAAAGTTTTAAAATAGTTCTACTCCCCGTTGCCTCTCTCCCCCAGTGTAGCAATGCTTCAATAGTTTAACACATTAGTGGAAAAAATAGCACCCAGGAAAGGCATCATCCAGAGGAACTGAGATACCATCACTTATCTAGAAATGCTCTGTGCTTCAGGAGTGGGAAATAAGCCCAGTGTAAATCATGGAATGACAGAATGATTTGGGCTGGAAGGGAGCTTTAAAGCTCATCCAGTTCCAGCCCCCTGCCATGGACAGGAAAAACTTCCACAATCCCAGGTTACTCCAAGCTGGCCTTGGACACTTCCAGGGATGGCGCAGCCACAGCTTCGCTGTGCCAGGGCCTCCCCAGTTCCACAGGGAAGGATTCCTCCCCAATATCCCACCTAACCTTGCCCTCTGGCAGTGGAAATTAATGCATAAAGCACAGCCTGACTTATCCTTGTGCATTAAATTATGCCGGGGAGATGCCCCTTGGCCCATCCACACTGGTCCCTTTTGGGGACATCCTTGGCACAGTGGGGCTGGCTCTGGCATTATCCCAGGCAATTCCTGGCCGTGGTGGAAAGTCAACACAGGCCAAGGAGCATTCCCAGTGTGGAATCTGCATGTGGAAACCCACCTTGAGGGCCTGAGAGAGGTTAATGGATGGCTGAGACCTGGGCTGTATCACTTAAGCCTCTGCGCCATGGCAAGGCCTCAGGTGCATTTTGTGAAAGGCAGGAATCAATGAGTGATTTTCTCCGACAAAAAGAAGGTTTCTTGTAAACATCCTCTGCAAGAAAAGATATTATTAGATTACCTTTACACACATATTACCAAGAATAGTGTTTGGTTGGCGTTAGGCTGGGAATAGACGTCTTTGAGCAGAAATGCTCCTGCTGCAACACAATTACCAGCCCCAGCTTTGCACAGCTGCTCGTGTGGGGCCTCTGTTGTGCGATGCCAGATGCAAAAATGTCCCTTTGTTCAACAGTTCCACACAGTTTGTTCAACAGACGGTGACAATTTCGTGTCGGGTTCATTCAGCTGAGCTTATCTATAAATTATGGAAATGGCCTGGGATTTCCCTGCCTGGGAGATAACCTGGTTATCTGTGCCACATGCCTGGAGCACAGGCCAGGGATGCGATGCACTCCCAGTGCTTTTGGAATCTCCAACCAAACCTTGCTCTCAGGGGATTAAACAATCCTGCAACTCAGCTCTTTATGTGGGAGAAAAATGTCATGGAGAAGCATTATTTAGAAGAAGAGATTTTTCCCCCCCCCACACTCTTTTTCCTGCTAAAAGATAAGAAATCATATGTGTGTAGTGAGGATTCATCTGGCTAAGCTTTGAAATCATTGCAGAAAATATCTGTGGTCTGTTTTCCACCCTCCCAGCTGCACAGAGTGGACATGCTCCAAATTCAGTTTTAAAGTTCCTTGGGACAGAAACCCATCATTCCTTATTATCCCAACAAAGGCCATACACATCTTGCTGATACAAGAATATATATA
>JAWWMS010000320.1:0-19896 GCA_035048045.1 Chlorospingus semifuscus
GCCAGCCGGCCACTCTCAGTCACAGGCCCCTGAATACAAACCTCCGCAATTTTCCTTTGAAAAGAAAACTCACCATCTCCGGCTCTCGATGGCAGATTGCAGGAGCCACTGGGCCCTGTTAAACCAGCCCGAGTTGTAACTGGTTCTACCTTCGGTCTGGGAACCATCCTGCCTACTGTTGAATTTCAGGAGCCAGCCGGCCACCCTGGCCACAGACTGCCAGATAAAACCTAGCTCCTTTTCCCTGGAAAACAAAACTCACGTGATCCGGTCCCTGATGTCAGATTGCATGTGCCAATTGGCACTGTCAAACAAGCTTGTCTTGGCACTGGTGCCAGCTGGGTCTGGGAACCATCCTGCATATTGTTGAATTTCAGGAGCCAGATGGCCACTCCGGCCACAGGCCCCAAAATAGAAATGCTGGCCCCTTCTCGCTGGCAAACACAACTCCCCTGCCCCGGTTATTGATAGCTGATTGCAGGAGACACTTGGCACTGTCAAGCCAGCCCGACTTGGCACGGGGGTCAGCTTGGGTTTTGGGAACCATCCTGCGTATTGTTAAATTTCAGAAGCCAGCTGTACACTCCGGCCACAGGCCCCCAAACAGAAATGCTGGTCAATTTTCCCTGGCAAACCAAACTCACTTCCCCACTTCATGATGAAGGATTGCAGGAGCAACTTTGCAATGTCAAACCAACCCGAGTTTCAACTGGTGCCAGCTTGGCTCTGGGAACATTCGAGCGTATTGCCGAATTTCCGGAGCCAGCCGGCCACTCCGGCATCAGGGTCCCAAATAGAAATGCTATCCCATTTTCACTAACAAGCAAAACTCACCTGCCCCGGTTCTTGATGGCAGACTGCAGGAGCCATTTTGCAGAATTAAACCAGCCGGAGTTGCAACTGGTTCCAGCTTGCGTCTGGTAACCAACCTGCGTATTACGGAATTTCAGGAGCCTACCGGCCACTCCTGCCATAGGCGCCAAATAAAAACCTCTGTCCTTTTTTCTGCAAACAAAAGTCACCTGCCCCAATTCTTGATGGCAGATTGCAGGAGCCACTTGGCACTGTCAAACCAGCACCAGTTTAAACTACTGCCAGCTTGGGTCTGGGAACAATCCTGCATATAGTGGAATTTCTGGAGCCAGCCGGCCACTCTGGCCACAGGCTCCCAGACAGAAATGCTGGCCCATTTTTCCTGGAAAACAAAACTCAACTGCCCCGGATCTTGATGGAAGACTGCAGGAGCCACTTCGCACTGTCAAAACAGCCCGAGTTACCACTGCTGCCAGCTTAGGTCTGGGAACTATCCTGTGTATTGTTGAATTTCAGGAGCCAGCCGGCCACTCCAGCCACAGGACCCCTAATAAAACCTTGCTCAATTTTCCTGACAAACAATGCTCACCTGCCCCGGTTCTTGATGGCAGATTGCAAGAACCACTTGGCACTGTCAAACCAGCCCGACTTGGCACTGGTACCTGCATCGGTCTGGTAACCATCCTGCGTATTGCGGAACTACAGGGGCCAGTCGACCACTCTCAGCCACAGGCCCCTGAACATAAACCTCGCTCCTTTTTCCTGGCAAACTAAACTCACTTGACCCGGTTCTTGATGGTCGATTGCAGGAGTTACTTGGCATTGCAATCCAACTCAAGTTGCAACTGCTGTCAGCTTGGGTTTGGGAACCATCCTGCGTATTTTGGAATGAGTGGAGGAAGGCTGTCACTTGCGACCAGATGACCCCGAATAAAAACCTTGCTCCTTTTCCCTGGAAACAAATCTCACCTGCCCCGGTTCTTGATGGAAGACTGAAGAACCCACTTGGCACTGTCAAACGAGCCCTAGACACAACTGGTGCCAGCTTCGGTCTGGGAATCATCCTGCGTATTGCGGAACTGCAGGGGCCAGTCCGCCACTCTCAGCCATAGGCCCCCGAACAAAAACTTCGCTCCTTTTTCCTGACAAACAATGCTCACCTGCCCCGGTCCTTGACTGCCGATTGCAAGAGCCACTTGGCACTGTCAAACCAGCCCGAGTTACCACTGCTGCTAGCTTGGGTCTGGGAACCATCCTGCATATTTTCGAATTTCAGGACCCAGCAGACCACTTTGGCCACAGGGCTTAGAATAAAATCTTAGACCATTTTTCTTTGAAAAGGATACTCACCATCCCAGTTCTTGATGGCAGATTGCAGGAGCCACTTGGCACTGTCAAACCAGCCCCAGTTGCAACTGGTGCCAGCTTGGCCCTTGGAACTGTTGTGCATATTGCGGAATTTCAGGAGCCAGCTGGCCACTCCAGCCACAGGCCCCTAACAGGAATGCTGGCCAATTTTTTCCTAAAAAACAAAACTCACCATACCCTGTTCTTGATGGCAGATTGCAGGATCCACTTGGCACTGTAAAACCAGCCCGAGTTACAACTGATGCCATCTTGGGTCTGGGAACCATCCTGTGTAATGCGGAATTTCAGGTGCCGTACGGCCACCCAGAGCCACAGGCCCCCAAACAGAATTGCTACCCCATTTTTCATGGCAAAGTAAACTCACCAGCCTCGGTTCTTGATGGCAGATTGCAGCAACCAGATAACACTGTCAAACTATCCCAACTTGATACTCGTGTCAGCTTGGGTCCTGGAAGCATCCTGCGTGTTTTGTGGAATTTCAGGAGCCAGCCGACAACTCCAGCCTCAGGCCCTTAAACTCAAATCTGGGCCATTTTTCATGGCAAATAAAACGCACTGGCCTCGGTTCTTGATGGCAGATTGCAGGACCCACTTGGCACTCTCCCACGAGCCTGAGTTGGCACAGGTTCCAGCCTTGGTCTGGGAGCCATCCTGCAGATTCTGAAATATCAGGAGACAGCCGGGCACACCGGCTACAGGCCCACGAATAAAACCCCCTCCCCTTTTTCCTGGCAAAAAGCACTGACCTGCCCCGTAACTTGAAGGCACACTGCAGGAGCCACTTGCCACCGTCAAACCAGCCCCACTTTCCACTGGTGAAAGCTTGGGTCTGGGAACCATCCTGCGTATCGCAGAATTTGAGGAGACAGACGGCCACTCTCAGCCACTGGAACCTGAACTCAAATTTCGGCCATTTTCCTTTGAAAAGAATAATCATCTCTCCTGTTTCTTGATGGTAGATTGGAGGAGACACTTGGCACTGTCAAACCAGCCCAAGCTGGCACTTGTGCCAGTTTGGGTATGGGAACCATCCTGCGTATCCCGGAATTTCAGGAGCTATCTGGCCACTCTCAGCAACAGGACCCCAAACAGAATTCCTACCCTATTTTTCCTGGCAAACTAAACTCACCAGCCTCAGTTCTTGATGGCAGATTGCAGGAGCCAATTCGCACTGTAAAACCAGCCCAACTAGGCACTGGTGGCAGCTTGGGTCTGGGAACCATCCTGCGTATTGCGAAATTTCAATGGACAGCCACCCACTCAATTCACAGGCCCCGAACAAACCCTCGGCCCTTTTCCTGGCAAACTAAACTCACCTTCTCCAGATCCTTACGGCAGATTGCAGGAGCCACTTGGCCCTGTTAAACCAGCCTCATTCTGCATTGGTACCAGCTTGGGTCTGGGAACCGTTCTGCGTATTGCGAAATGTCAGGACCCAGCCGACAACTCCAGCCTCAGGCCACTGAACTCACATCTCAGCTCTTTTCCTTTGAAAAGAAAACTCACCATCCCTGAACCTTGATGGCAGATTGCAGGAGCCACTTGGCACTGTCAAACCAGCCCGACATGTAACTGGTGTTGCCTTGGGTCTGGGAACCATCCAGCATAATTTGGAATATCAGGAGTCAGCCGGCCACTCCGGCCACAGGCCTCCGAATTGAATCCGAGCCCCTTTTTCCTAGGAAACAAAACTCACCTACTCCAATTCTTGATGGCAGATTCCGGGAGCCACTTGCCAATGTAAAACCAGCCCGACTCTTCACTGGTGCCATCTTGGGTCTGGGAACCATCCTGCATACTGCAGAATTTAACCATCCACAAACCACTCCAGCCACTGGCCCCTGAATTCAAACCACGGTCATTTTCCATTTGAAGGAAAACTCATCTGTCCTGGTTCTTCATGGCAGATTTCAGGAGTCAATTGCCACTGTCAAACCAGCCCAAGATGCAACTGGTGCAGTGTTGGTCTGGAAAACATCCTGCGTATTGCAGAATTTCACTAGCCAGCAAGCCACTCTCAGCCACAGGACCCCAAACAGAAATTTTGCCCATTATTCCTGCAAACTAAACTCACCAGACTCAATTCTTGATGGTATATTGCAGAAGCAACTTGTCATTGTGAAACCTGCCCGACTTGGCACTGGTACCAGTTTGGGCCCTGGAACCATCCTGCGTATTGCAGAATTTCAAGAGCCAGCTGGCCATTCCAGCCATAGGCTGCAAGCAAAAACCTCATCTCTTTTCCCTGGCAAACAAAACTCACCAGCCTCGCTTCTTGATGGCCGACTGCAGGAGCCACTTGGCACTGGCAAACCCGCCAGGCTTGGCACTGGTGCCATCTTGGGTCTGGGAACCATCTGGCATAATCCGGATTATCAGGAGACAGCCGACCACTCGGGCCACAGGCAACGATTAAAACCCTTGCCCCTTTTTCCTGAAGAACAAAACTCACCTGCCCCAAATCTTGATGGCATATTGCAGGAGCCACTTGGCACTGTTAAACCACCCCGACTTGGCAATAGCGCCTACTTGGGTCTGGGAACCATCGTGCATATTGCAGAATTTGAAGAGACAGACGACCTCTCTCGGCCACTGGCCCCCTAACAGAAATGTTGGCCCTTTTCCCTGGCAAACTAAACTCACTAACCTCCGCTCCAGATGTCAGACAGCAGGAACCATTTGGCACTGTCAAAAAAGCCTAAGTTGGCAGTGGTGCCAGCTTGGGTCTGGGATTCATCCTGCATATCGCAGAATCTCAAGAGCCTGCCTGCTACTCTAGGCACAGGCCCTGAACGCAATCCTGGCTTCTTTTCCCTGGCAAACAAAATTCACATACCCAGGTTCCTTGTGGCAGGGTACAGGAGCTCCGGAGCACACCATGACCGGAACAAGGCCCTGCGACCGGCCCAATGCTCTTCGCGCGAAGAAGCTGCTTCTTTGCCTCCGGGAGCCGGAGACAGCGGCAGCTTCCCAAAGGCGAATAACGAAGCCGCACGACACTGGGATTGTGTGTGCACCTTGCAATCTCATACAAAACAACACCTAACCACTCTTCTACCTTTTCCATTCACATTAACTTTCAAATGGAAAACGTTTTCGACAACATTTTTCTTTTTCTTGCAAAACAATCTGCAGACCCCCGTGTAACCTCTAGAACATGATCAGAGATGTTCTCTGTCCTGACACACTTTCTCCTCTTGAGACATAGAGGAAAAGCTTTTTGCTAAGATGTAAGCGACAAAAGAAGCTATAGACGAAGATACGGAGCTCTCCAAAGCTAAGCACCGGTCCCGGGCGTCTTTCGGCAGAAGCCGTGCTCCGGAGCGCACCGCGACCGGCACAACGCTCTTCTTGGAAAGAAACCGCTTCTTTGTCTCTGGGAGCCAGAGAGAGCGGCAGCTTTCGAAAAGCGAAGAGCGAAGCCAGACAACACTGGGATTGTGTGCGTAGCTTGCAAACTCATAGAAAACAGAACCTTACCACTCTCCTGATGTTTACAATCACATTAATATTCGAATGGCAGGCGTTATGGACAACTTTCCTTTGCTTCTTGCTGAACACTCTGCAGACCTCCATGTAAACTATAAAACACGATTGGAGATTTTTTTTGCACTGGCACACTTTCTCCTCTTGAGACATACTGGAAAACCATCCTGCGTATTGTGGAATTTCAGGAGCCAGCCTGCCACTCCAGCCATAGGTCAACGAATAAAACCTAGCTCCTATTTCCTAGCAAACAAAACCTACTTGCTCCGATACTTGATGACAAACCAGCCCGAGTTGGAACTGGTGCCAGCTTGGGTTTGGCAAGCATCCTGTGTATTGCAGAATTTCAGCATCCACACGGCCACTCTAAGGAACAGGCCCCTGAACTCAAATCTCTTCCATTTTTCTTTAAAAAGAAAATTCATCTGTCCTGGTACTTGTTGGCAGATTGCAGGTGCCAGTTGGCACTGTCAAACCTGCCCAACTTGGCACTGGTGCCAGCTTGGATCTGGGAAGTGTCCTGCGTATAGCAGAATTTCAGGAGCCATCCGGCTACTCCATCCATAGGCCTGGAACACAATACTCGGCTCTTTTCCCTGGCAAACTAAACTCACCAGCCACGGTTCTTGATGGTGGATTGCAGGAGACACTTGACGCTGTCAAACCAGCCAGATGTGATACTGGTGCCAGCTTGGGTCTGGGAAGCATCATGCTTAATATGGAATTTCAGGAGCCAGATGGTCACTCCAGGAACAGGGCCACAAACAGAAATGCTGGCCCATTGTTCCTGGCAAACTAAACTTACCAGCCTTGGTTCTTGACTGCAAGAGCTACTCAGCCTTCTCAAACCAGCCCAACTTCATAGTGGTGCCAGCTTGGGTCTGCGAATCGTCCAGCGGATCGCGGAATTTCAGGATCCAGCTGGACACTTCAACCACAAGCCCCTGAACTAAAATGTCGACCATTTTCCTTTGGAAAGGAAACTCATCAGACCTTTTTTTGATGGCAGAGTGCAGGAGCGACTTGGCCTTCTCAAACAAGCCAAATTTGATGCCGGCACCAGCTTGGGTCAGGGAAGATTCATGCGTATCGCGGATTTTCAGGAGACAGCTGGCCACTCGAGCAACAGGCCACAAAAGGGAAATGCTGGCCCATTTTTCCTGGCAAACTAAACTCACCAGCCTTGGTTCTTGACGGCAGCTTGCAGGAGCTACTTGGCACTGTCAAGCCAGCCTAATTCTGCACCGGTGCCAGCTTGGGTCTGGGAACCATCCTTCCGTATTGCGGAATTTGAAAAACCAGTCACTCTAAGCCACAGGTCCCCAAACAGAATTTCTGGCCCACTTTTCCTGGCAAACTAAACTCACCAGCCTCAGTCCTTGATGGCCTAGTGACAGCTAGGGTCTGGGAGCCATCCGTCAAATCGCGGCTTTTCTGGAGCAAGCAGGCCAATTCAACCTCAGGCCCCGAACACCAATCTCGGCTCTTTTCCCTGGAAAACTAAACTCACCTTCCCCGGTTCTTGATGGAAGATTGCAGGAGCCACTTGGCACTGACAAACCCGCCAGACTCGGCACTGGTGCCAGCTTGGGTCTGGGAACCATCCGGCATGTTCTGGAATATCATGAGACAGCGGGCCACTCCAGCCACGGGCCAAAGAATACAAACCTCGCCCCTTCTTCCTGGAAAACTAAACTCACCTTCCCTGGTTCCTTGATGAAAGATTGCAGGAGCCAATTGTCACTCTCAAACCAGACTGAGTTGCAACTGGTGTCAGCTTAGGTCTGGGAACCATCCTGCAAATTGTGGAATTTCACTAGTCAACATGCTACTTTCAGCCACAGGCCCCCAAACAGAAATTCTGGCCCATTTTTCCTGGCAGACTAAATTCACCAGTCTCGGTTCTTGATGGCAGATTGCAGGAGCCACTTGGCACCGTCAAACCAGCCCAACTTGGCACTGGTGCCAGATTCGGCCTGGGAACAGTCCTGCGTACTGCAGAATTTCAGGGGACAACCGGCCACTGTCAACCACAGGCCTCTGAACTCAAACTTTTACACTTTTTTTTGTAAAACAAGACTCACCAGCCCCGGTCCTTGATGACACGTTGCAGGAGCCATGTGACACTGTCAAACCAGCCCGACTTGGTACTGGTGCCAGCTTGGGTCTGGGAACCATCCTGTGTGTTGCGGAATTTCAGGAGCCAGCAGGCCACTCCAGCCATAGGACCCCAAACAGAAATGCAATCCTGGCAAACTAAACTCACCTTCCCTGGTTCTTGATGGCAGATTTCAGGAGCAACTTGGCACTGTCTGGGAATCATTCTGCGTATTGCAGAATACCAGGGGACAGCCGACAACTCCAGCCTCAGGCCCCTGAACTCAAATCTCGGCCATTTTCCTTTGAAAAGAAAACTCACCTGCCCCAAAACGTGATGGCAGATTACAGGAGACACTTCGCACTGTCAAACCAGCCCGAGTTGGCACGGGTGTCAGTCTGGATCTGCGAACCGTCCTGCGTATTGTGGAATTTCAGGAGCCATCCGACCACACCAGCCACACGACCCCAAACAGAAATGCAGTGCTATTTTTCCTGGCAAACTAAACTCACCAGCCTCGGTTCATGGTTGCAGATTGCAGGAGCCACTTGCCACTGTCAAACCTGCCCGACTTGGCACTACTGCCAGCTTAGTGCTGGGAACCATCCTGAGTATTGCGGAACTTAAGCATCCAGATGACCATTCCCGATGCCTGAACTAAAACCTTGGCCTTTTTTCTTTGAAAAGAAAACTCATCTGGCCTTGTTCTTGCTGGCAGATTGCTGGTGACACTTGGCACTGTCAAACCAGCCCAAGTTGCACTGGTGCCAGCCTGGGTCTGGGAACCATCCTGCGTTTTGCAGAATTTCAGGAGCCAGACGGTCCTGCTAGCCATGGGCCCCGAACACAAACCTCGCCTCTTTTCTCTGGCAAAATAAACTCACTAACCTCCGTTCCAGATGTCAGACAGCAGGAACCACTCGGCACTGTCAAACAAGCCTAAGTTGGCAGTGGAGCCAGCTTGGGTCTGGGATCCATCCTGCATATTGCACAATCTCAAGAGCCATCTTGCCACTCAAGCCAATGGTCCTGAACGCAATCCTGGACCCTTTTCACTGGCAAACTAAACACACATACCCAGGTTCCATGTGGCAGGGTACGGAAGCTCCGGCGCACACTGCGAGTGAAACCATACCCTGCGACCGGCACAATGCTCCTCGTGGGAAGAATCCGCTTCTTCGCCTCTGGGAGGCAGAGAAAGCGGCAGCTCCAGAACGGTGAAGAAGGAAGCTGCACAACACTGGAATTGTGTGCGCAGCTGGCAATCTCATAGAAAACAGCACCTTACTACTCTCCTGCCTTTCCAATCACATTAACATTCCAATGGAAAATGTTTTGGACAACTTATTTTGCTTCCTGCTAAACACTCTGCAGATATCTGTGCAACCTCTAGACCACGATCAGAGATGTTTTCTGCACCAGCAATCTTGCTCCTCTCGAGACAGAGTGGAAAAGCTTTTTGCTAAGATGTAGGCACCAAGAGTCGCTAAAGACTAAGATACGGAGCTCTCCGAAGCTAAGCGCCGGTCCCGGCGTCTTTCGACAGAAGCCGCGCCCAGAGGGCAGCGCGACTGGCACAATGCTCTTCTCGCAAAGAAGCCACTTCTTCGCCTCCGGAAGCCAGGGAGAGTGACAGCTCCCAAAGGGGAAGAACGAAGCCGCACGCCACTGGAATTGTGTGCGCGGCTTGCAAACTCATAGAAAACAGCAGCTCATTACTCTTCTGCCTTTTCCAATCACATTAACATTCGCATGGAAGGCGGTTTGAACAACTTTCTTCTGCTTCTTGCTAAACACTCTGCAGACCTCCTGGTAACCCCTAGAACACAATCGGAGAGATTTGCTGTCCTGGCACACTTTCTTCCATTCACATTAACTTTCGAATGGAAAACGTTTTTGACAACAATCTTTTCCTTCTTGCCATACACTCCGCAGAACTCTGGGTAAACACTAGAACACGATCGGAGATATTTTCTAACCTGGCACACTTTCTCCTCTCGAGACATGGTGGAAAATCTTTTTGCTAAGATGTAAGCCACAAAAGACGCGAAAGACGAAGATACGGAGCTCTCCGAAGCTAAGCGCCAGTCCTTGGCGTCTTTCAGCAGAAGCCGCGCTCCAGACTGCACCGCGACCAGCACAATACTCTTCTCACACAGAAGCCGCTTCTTCGATTGCGGGAGCTGGTGAGAGCGGCAGCTTCCGAAAGGCGAAGACTGTAGCCGCACAACACAGGGATTGTGTGCGCAGCTTGCAAAGTCATAGAAAACAGCACCTTACCACTCTTCTGCCTTTTCCAATCACATGTACATTCGAATGGAAGGCGTTTTGGACAACTTTTTTGCTTCTTGCTAAACAATCTGCAGACCTCTGTGTAATATCTCGAACTCTATCGGAGACGTTTTCTGTCCTGGCACACTTTCTCCTCTCGAGTTACAGTGGAAAAGCTTTTTGCTTGGATCTAAGTGACAAAAGACTCTAAAGAGAAAGATACGGAGCTCTCCAAAGCTAAGCGCCGCTCCTGGGCGTCTTTCGGCAGAACCCGCGCACTGGAGCGCACAGAGAGTGGCATAATGGTCTTTGACCGTCACAATGGTCTTGGCGTCTGGAAGCCGCTTCTTCGCCTCCGGGAGGCGGAGAAAGCAGCAGCTTCCGAAAGGCGAAGAACAAAGCCACACAGGACTGGGATTGTGTGCATAGCTTGCAAATGCATAGAAAACAGCACCTTACCACTCTCTCGCAAAGAAGCCACTTCTTCGCCTCCAGTAGCCGTAGAGAGTGGCAGCTTCCAAAAGGCGAACAAAGATGACGCACACCACGAATTGTCTGGGCAGCTTGCAAGCTTACCAGACAAAAGGACCTTACGACTCTCCTGACATTTCCAATCACATAAACATTTGAATAGAAGGCCTTTTGGACAACTTTCTTTTGCTTCTTGCTAAACATTCTGCAGACCTCCGCGTAAACTCTAGAACACAATCAGAGATGTTTTTAGCACTGGCACATTTTCTCGTCTCGAGACATAGTGGAAAAGCTTTTTGCTAAGATGTAGTTAATAGGAGTCGCTAAACACGGAGATATGGAGCTCTCCGAAGCTAAGCGCCAGTCCCATGAACCTTTAGGCAGAAGCCGCTCTCCGAAGCGCACCGCAACTGGCACAATGCTCTTCTTGCAAAGAAGCCGCTCCTTCGCCACCGGGAGCAGTAGAGAGCGGTAGCTTCCGAAAAGCGAAGAATGAAGCCGTACAAGACTGGGATTGTGTGCGTAGTTTGCAAACTCATAGAAAACAGCACCTTACCTCTCTCCTGCCTTTTCCAATCACATTATTATTTGAATGGAAGGCGTTTTGGACAACTTTTTTTTTGCTTCTTGCTAAACACTCTGCAGACCTCTGTGTAACCTCTAGAACATGAACGGAAATGTTTTCTGTCCCGGCACAATTTCTCCTCTCGAGACATAGTGGAAAAGTTTTTGCTACGATGTAGGCGACAAGAGTTGCTAAAGCAGAGATACGGAGCTCTCCGAAGCTAAGCACCACTCCTGGGCGTCTTTTGGCAAAAGTCGCGCTCGGGAGCGTACAACGACTGGCACAATACTCTTCGACTGGCAAAATGCTCTTCTCACAAAGAAGCCGTTTCTTCACCTCCGGGAGCCGTAGAGAGTCACAGCTTCCGACAGGTGAAGAAAGAAGCCGCACAACACTGGACTTCTGCGCGCAGCTTGCTAACTCAGAGAAAACATCAGCTCATTACTCTTCTGCCATTTCCAATCACATTAACACTCACATGGAAGGCATTTTGAGCAACTTTCTTTTGCTTCTTGTTAAACACTCTGCAGACCTCCTTGTAACCACTAGAACATGATGGGGGACATTTTCTGTCCTGGTACACTTCCTTCTCTCTAGACATAATGGAAAAGCTTTTTGCTAAAATATAGGCGACAAGAGATGCTAAAGATAAAGATACGGAGCTCTCCGAAGTTAAGTGCCGCTCCCAGGCGTCTTTCGGCAGAAGCCGCACTCCAGAGCGCACTGTGACCGGCACAATGCTCTTCTCACAAACAAGCTGCTTCTTCGCCTCTGGCAGTCGGAGAGAATGGCAGCTTGCGAAAGGCGAAGAACAAAGCCGCACAAAACTGGAATTGTAGGCCCAGTTTGCAAAGTCATAGAAAACAGCACCTTTCCACTCTCCTGCCTTTTCCAATCACTTTAACATTCGCACGGAAGGCGTTTTGGACAACATTCCTTTGCTTCTTGCTAAACCCTCTGCAGACATCTGTGCAACCTCTAGAACACAATCAGAGATGTTTTCTGTCCTGGCACATTTTCTCCTCTCGAGACATAGTGGAAAAGCTTTTTGCTTGGATGTAAGCGACAAAAGACACTAAAGACGAAGATACGGAGCTCTCCGAAGATAAGCACCGCTCCCGGGCATCTTTCGGCAAAAGCCGTGCTCCGCAGTGCACCGCACCGCGACCAGCACAATACTCTTCTCTCAAAGAAGTCGCTTCTTCATCTCCGGGAGACGGAGAGAGCAGCAGCTTCGGAAAGGTGAAGAAGGAAGCTGCACAACACTTGAATTCCGGGCGCAGCTTGCAAAGTGATAGAAAACAGTACCTTACCACTCTGCTGCCTTTTCCAATCACATGAAAATTCCAATGGAAGGCCTTTTGGACAACATTCTTTTACTTCTTGCTAAACACTCTGCAGACCTCTGGGTAACCTCTAGAACAAGATTGGAGAGATTTTCTGTCCTGGCACACTTTCTTCTCTCGAGACATAGTGGAGTAGTTTTTTGCTAAGATGTAGGCGACAAGAGTCGCTAAACACAGAGATACGGAGCTCCCCGAAGCTAAGCGCAGCTCCCGGCATCTTTCGGCAGAAGCCGCGCTCTGGAATGCACCGAGACTGGCAAAATGCTCTTCTCTCAAAGAAGCCGCTTCTTTGCCTCCGGGAGCGGGAGCGAGCCCCTTCTTCTGAAAGGGGAAGAACGAAGCCACACAACAATGGAATTGTTTGCGCAGCTTGCAAACTCAGAGAAAGCAGCACATTACCACTCTCCTGCAATCTCCAATCACATTAATATTCGATTGGAAGGTGTTTAGGACAACTTTCTTTTTCTTCTTGCAAAACACTCTGCAGACCTCTGTGCAACCTCTAGAACACGATTGGAGATGTTTTCTGTCCTGGCACACTTTCTCCTCTCTAGACAGTGTGGAAAAACTTTTTGTTTAGATGTAGGTAACAAGAGAAGCTAAATATAAAGACACGGAGCTCTCCGAAGCTAACGCCAGTCCCAGGTGACTTTCTTGAGAAGCCGTGCTCTGGAGCGCCCGCGACCGGTAAAATGCTCTTCTCGCAAAGAGACCGATTCTTCGCCCCTGGGAGCCGGAGATAGCGGCAGCTTCGGAAAGGTGAAAAACGAAGCAACAAACCAAGGGAATTGTGTGCGCAGCTTTCAAACTCATGGAAAAGAGGACCTTACCACTCTCCTGCCATTTCCAATCACATAAACATTTGAATGGAAGGCATTTTGGACAACTTTCTTTTGCTTCTTTCTAAAGAGTCTGCAGACCTCTCTGTAACCCCAAGAATATGATGGGAGATGTTTTTTGCACTGGCACACTTTCTCCTCTAGAGACATAATGGAAAAAATTCTGTTTGGATGTAGGCGAGAAGAGAAGCAAACGATAAAGATATGGAGCTCTCCGAAGCTAACGCCGGTCCCGGGCGACTATCTGCAGAAGCCGCGCTCCAGAGCACACTGCGACCGGCACAATGCTCTTCTCACAAAGAAGCTGATACTTCGCCCCTGGGAGCCAGAGAGAGCGGCAGCTTCCGAAAGACGAAGAACGAAGTCACACAACACTGGGATTGTGTGCGCAGTTTGCAAACTCATAGAAAACAGTTAATTACTCTTCCCCCTTTTCCAATCACATTACCACTCACATGGAAGGCCTTTTGGACAACTTCCTTTGCTTCTTGCTAAACACTCTGCAGACCTCTGTGCAACCGCTAGAACACGACTGGAGATGTTTTCTGTCCTGGCACACTTTCTCCTCTCAAGACATAGTGGAAAAGCTTTCTGTTTAGATGTAGACGACAAAAGAAACTCAAGATAAAGATACTGAGCTTTCCAAAGCCAACGCCGGTCCCGGGTGTCTTTCGACAGAAGCCGCACTCCTGAGTGCACCGCGACCGGCACAATGCTCTTCTCGCAAAAAAGCTGCATCTTAGCCTCCGGTTGTCGGAGAGAACGGCAGCTTGCGAAAAGCAAAGAACAAAGCTGCAACACACTGGAATTGTGTGTGCAGCTTGCAAACTCATAGAAAACAACACCTTACCACTCGCTTATCATTTAAAATCACATTAACATTTGAATGGAAGGAGTTTTGGACAACATTCTTTTGCTTCTTGGAAAGCACTCTACAGATATCTCTGTAACCCCTAGAACACGATCGGAGATGTTTTCTGTCCTGGTACACTTTCTCCTCTCGAGACATAGTGGAAAAGCTTTCTGTTTAGATGTAGGCAGCAAGAGAAGCTCAAGATAAAGATACGGAGCTTTCCGAAGCTAACGCCGGTCCCGGGCGTCTTTCGGCAGAAGCCGCGCTCCGGAGTGCACCGCAACCGGCAAAATGCTCTTCTCGCCAAGAAGATGCATCTTCGCCTCCGGGAGTCGGAGAGAGCGGCGGCTTCCGAATGGTGAAGAAAGAATCCGCACAGCAAGGGAATTGTGTGCGCAGCTTGCAAACACATAGGAAATAGCAGCTTATTACTCTTCTTCCTTTTCCAATCACATTAACATTCGAGTGGAAGGAATTTTGGACAACTTTCTTTTGCTTTTTGCTAAACACTCTGCAGACCCCTGTGGAACCTCTAGAACATGATCGGAGATGTTTTTTGCACTAGTAAACTTTCTCCTCTCGAATCATAGTGGAAAAGTTTTGCTAAGATGTAGGCGACAAGAGTCGCTAAACACGGAGTTACGGAGCTCTCCGACGCTAAGCGCTAGACTGGGATTGCGTGCGTAGGTTGCAAACTCATACAAAACAGCACCTTACGACTCCTCTCCCTTTTCCAATCACATTAATATTCAAATGGAAGGCGTTTTGGACAACATTCTTATGCTTCTTACTACACACTCTGCAGACCTCTGTGCAACAACTAGAACGTGATTGGAGATGTATTTTGCACTGGCACACTTTCTCCTGTCGTGACATAGTGGAAAACCATCCTGCGTATTGTAGAATTTAAGGAACCAGCCGGCCCCTCCAGCCATAGGCCCCCGTATAAAAACCTCCTTCTTATTTCTTAGCAAATAAAACCTACCTGCTCCGGTTCTTGATGGCCGATTGCAGGAGCCACTTGCCACTGCCAAATCAGCCCAAGTTGGAACTGGTGCCAGTCTGGGTCTGGGAACCATCCTGTGTATTGCAGAGTTTCAGGATCCACACGGCCACACCGATGAACAGGACCCTGACCCCAAACCTTGGCCATTTTTCTTTTAAAAGAAAACTCATCTGTCCTGGTTCTAGATGGCAGAATGCAGGAGCCACTCCGCAATGCCAAACCTGCCCAACTTGGCACTGGTGCCACCTTGGGTCTGGGAACCATCCTGCGTATTGCGGAATTTCAGGAGCCATATGGCTATATGGAATATATATATATATGGAATTTCAGGGCCATTGGCCCCGAACACCAACATCGGCTATTTTCCCTGGCAAAATAAACTCACCATCCCCCGTTCTTGATGGCAGATTGCAGGAGACACTTGGCACTGTCAAACCCGCCTGAGTTGGCACTGGCGCTACCTTGGGTCTGGAAACGATCCTGCGTATTGCAGAATTTCATGTGCCATTAGGCCACACACAGTCACAGGCCCCAAACTGAATTGCTGGACCCTTTTTCCTGGCAAACAATACTCACCAGCCTCGGTTCTTGATGGCAGATTGAAGGAGCCACTTGGCACTGTCAACCCAGCCTGACTTCCCAATGTTGCCATCTTAGGTCTGGGAACCATACGACATATTCTGGAATATCATGAGAGAGCCGGCCACTCTGGACGTGGGCCAATGAATAAAAACCTCACCCCTTCTTCCTGGAAAACAAAATTCACCTTCCCTGGTTCCTTGATGGTAAATTGCAGGAACCACTTGGCACTGTCAAACCAGCCCAAATTGTCACTGATGCTACCATGGGTGTGGGAACCATCTTGCATATTGTGAAATATCAGGACCCAGAGGGTCACTCTGCTCACAGGGCCCTGAATTAAAACCTCTCCCCTTTTTCCTAGCAAACTAAACTCACCTGATCCGGTTCTTGATGGCAGACTGCTGGAGCCACTTGGCACTGTCAAACCAGCCTGACTTGGTACTGGTGCCGCCTTGGGTCTGGGAACCATCCTGCGTATCACAGAATTTCACGAGTGATTCGGCCACTCTAAGCCACAGGCCCCCAAACAGAATTCCTGGCTCATTTTTCAAGGAAAACTAAACTCACCAGCCTCGATTCTTGATGGCAGATTGTAGGAGCCAATTGCCACTCTCAAACCAGACCGAGTTGCAACTGGAGCCACCTTGGGTCTGGGAACCATCATTCGTATTGCGGAATTTCACTAGCCAGCATGCCACTCTCAGTCACAGGCCCCCAAACAGAAATGCTGGCCCATTATTCCTGCCAGACTGAACTCAGCAGCCTAAATCCTCGATGGCAGATTGCAGGAGCCACTAGGCACCGTCAAACCAGCCCGACTTGGCACTGGTGCAAGCTTCGGTCTGGGAACAATCCTGCATATTGCAAAATTTCAGGAGCCAGCCGGTCACTCCAGCCATAGGCCCCCAAAGAGAAATGTTGACCCATTTATCCTGGAAAACTAAACTCACCTTCCCTGGTTCTTAATGGCAGATGGCTGGAGTAACTTGGCACTGTCAAACCAGCCTAATTCGGCACTGGTGTCAGCTTGGGTCTGGGAACCGTTCTGCGTATTGCGGAATGTACGACCCAGCCCACAACTCCAGCCTCAGGCCCCTGAACTCAAATCTCGGCCATTTGCCTTTGAAAAGAAAACTCGCCTGCCCCAAAACTTGATGGTAGATTGCTGGAGCCACTTGGCACTGTCAAACCAGCCCGAATTGGCACTTGTGCCAGCTTGGGTCTGCGAACCATCCTGCTCATTGTAGAATTTCAGGAGCAATCCGGCCACTCTAAGCCACAGGTCCCCAAACAGAAATTCAGGCCCATTTTTCCTGGCAAACTAAACTCACCAGCCTCGATTCTTGATGGCAGATTGCAGGAACCACTTGGTACTGTCAATGTAGCCTAATTCTGCACTTGTGCTGGCTTCGGTTAGGGAACCACTCTGCATATAGCTGAATTCCAGGAGCCAGCTGACAACTCCTGCCTCAGGCCCCTGAACTCAAATCTCAGCCATTTCCTTTGAAAAGAAAACTCTCCAGCCCTGCATCTTGATGGCAGATTGCAGGAACCACTTGGCACTGTCAAACCAGCCTGACTTCCCACTGGTGCCAGCTTGGGTCAGTGAACCATCTGGCATATTGTGAAATATTATGAGCCTGCTGGCCACTCCGACCACAGGCCACAAAATTAAAACCTTTCCCCTTTTTCCTAGCAAACTAAACTCACCTGCTGCGATTATTGATGGAGATTGTCGTAGCCACTTGCCACTGTCAAACCAGCCCGAGTCAGAACTGGTGCCACCTTGGGTCTGGGAACCATCCTGTGTATTGGAGAATTTCACGAGTGATCCGGCCACTTAAAGTCATAGGCCACCAAACCGAATTCCTGGCCCATTTTTCCCAAAAACTAAACTCACCAGCCTCGGTTCTTGATGGCAGATTTTAGGAGCCAATTGCCACTCTCAAACCAGACCGATATGCAACCGGTGCCAGCTTGGGTCTGGGAACCATCCTGCATATTGCGGAATTTCACTAGTCATCATGCCACCCTCAGCCACAGGCCCCCAAACAGAAATTCTGGCCCATTTTCCCTGGCAGACTGAACTCACCAGCCTCAATTCTTGATGGCAGATTGCAGGAGCCACTAGGCACCGTCAAACCAGCTCAACTTGGTACTGGTGCAAGCTTGGGTCTGGGAGCCATCCTGCATATTGCAGAATTTCAGGGGACAGCTGGCCACTGTCAGCCACAGGCCTCTGAACTCAAACTTTTACATTGTTTCTTGTAAAAGAAGACTCACCAGCCCTGGTTCTTGATGGCAGATTGCAGGAGCCACTTGGCACTGTCAAACCAGACCGACTAGTCACTGGTGCTTCCTTAGGTCTGGGAGCCATCCTGTGTTTTGTGGAATTTCAGGACCCGGCCGGCCATGTCAGCCATAGGTCCCAAAGACAAACCTTGGCTCCGTTCCCTGGAAAACTAAACTCAACCTCCGGGGCTCTTGACGGCAGATTGCAAGAGCAACTTGGCACTGTCAAACCAGCCCGACTTGGCACTGGTACCAGCTTGGGTCTGGGAACCATTCTGCGTTTTGTGGAATTTCAGCATCCAGCCAACCACTTCAGACACAGGCCCCTGACCTAAAATCTTGGCCATTTTCCTTTGAAAAGAAAACTCACCAGACCCGGATCTTGATGGCAGATTACAGGAGTCACTTGGCACTATCAAACGAGCCTGAGTTGGCATGGCTGTCAGCTTGGGTCTGGGAACCATCCTTTGTACCACGGAATTTCAGGAGCTAGTCGGCAACTTCAGTCTCAGGCCCCTAAAAGAAAACTCACCTCTTTTCCCGGGCAAACTAAACTCGCCTTTCCCAGTTCTTGATGGCAGATTGAGGAGCCACTAGGCACCATCAAACCAGCCCGACTTGGCACTGGTGCCAGCTCTGGCCTGCGAACCATCCTGCGTATTGCAGAATTTCTGGGGACAGCCGGTCACTGTCAGCCACAGGCCTCTGAACTCAAACTTTTACATTTTTTCTTGTAAAAGAAGACTCACCAGCCCCGGTTCTTGATGGCAGATTGCAGGAACCACTTGGCACTGTCAAAGCAGCCCGACTTCCCACTGGTGCCAGCTTACGTCTGGGAACCATCCGGCATATTCTGGAATATCATGAGACCACTGGCCACTCCGGACACGGGACAACGAATAAAACCCTTGCCCCTTCTTCCTGGCCAACTCAACACACCTACACCGGTTCCTTGATGGCAGATTGCAGGAGCCACCTGGCACTGTCAAACCAGCCTGAGTTGGCACTTGTGTCAGCTTGGGTCTGCGAACCATCCTGAGCATTGCAGAATTTCAGGATCCACCCGGTCACTCTAAGCCACAGGCCTCCAAACAGAATTCCTGGCCCATTTTTCCCAAAAGTTAAACTCACCAGCCTCCGTTCTTGATGGCAGATTGTAGGAGCCAATTGCCACTCTCAAACAATACCGAGTTGCTACTGGTGCCAGCTTGGGTCTGGGAACCACCATGCATATTGCGGAATTTCACTAGCCAGCATGCCACTCTCAGTCACAGGCCCCCACACAGAAATTCTGGCCCAATTTTCCTGGCAGACTAAATTCACCAGCCTCAATTCTTGATGACAGATTGCAGGAGCCACTAGGCACCGTCAAACCAGCCCGACTTGGCACTGGTGCCAGCTTCGGTCTGGGAACCATCCTGCGTATTGCAGAATTTCAGGGGACAGCGGGCCACAGTTCGCCACAGGCCTCTGAACTCAAACTTTTACACTTTTTCATGTAAAAGAAGACTCACCAGCCCCGGTTCTTGATGGCAAATTGCAGGAGCAACCTGGCACTGTCAAACCAGCCTAATTCTGCACTGGGGCCAGCTTGGGTCTGGGAACCGTTCTGCGTATTGAGGAATGTCAGGAGCCAGCTGACAACTCCAACCTCAGGCCCCTAAACTCAAATCTCGGCCATTTTACTTTGAAAAGAAAACTCAGCATCCCTGCATCTTGATGGCAGATTGCTGGAGCCACTTGGCACTGTCAACGCAGCCCGAGTTGGCACTTGTGCCAGCTTGGGTCTGCAAACCATCCTGCGCATTGCAACATTTCAGGATCCATCCGGCCACTCTAAGCCACAGGTCCCCAAACAGAATTTCAGGCTCATTTTTCCTGGCAAACTAAACTCACCAGCCTCGAT
>JAWWMS010000321.1:0-19774 GCA_035048045.1 Chlorospingus semifuscus
TTTTTCATACACTACAGTTTGTCAGCCTTTTTACTTGTGGTGGTTTGAAGGGAAGTAGGTTTTCTGGGAAGCTGTGGTCAAACCAATGGGTGCTCAGATTTGAATATTGGCACCTGGTTTGGCCGGTGGGATTTGGATACGCCTCTGAGAACACAGGGGTTAAAAAGCAGAGCACTCGCAGGGGAAGCTCTCTTGGGTTTCTGGTGGGAAAGGGATCAGATCTTTCCTGTAGCGAAACCATCAGGTTTAGCCACAGCCCCGCAGAGAATCTAAATACTAGAATGCTGACACAGCAGCAAAGAAGCTTCCTGACTCCAGGGACATCCGCCCTGTAACCTATCCCGATAGCCATGTAAGGCAATATCTTGTTAACGCTACTATTGGTCACTTATGGTCCTTCTAACCTGTTGCCATTGGCCAGGATTGGAACCGGGGCAAGGGTTTAAAAGTAGCGTACTGTACCCCTACTAACTCGGAAGAGGAAGTGCTGAGACCCTTCACGAACCCCTCCAATAAAGCCATACACGTGGAACAGCCGGCGTCTTCTCCTTCTCCTCTCTCTACCATCTGCTGGAGCCTTAAGTCAAGCGAAGCTACCTAGCAAGCAGAGCTGAAATCATAAGAGCTACCTAATCACTATGAGAGCTGAATATCTCCCTGCTTGCTAGGGGGCTGACCCGTGGCCTTGGTCTGAGAGCGAGCTGGCTTCTGGCACTCAGTCCCCTTGGGGACTGAGCTCTGGAGCTGTAATAGCTTGCCTAGGCTCATTTAAGGCTCAATTAAGGCTCATTTACTTTCATTCGGCCCAGCTGCTGGCTGGGCGGGAGGAGGGGAAAGCCATGCGGCCAGGGAGAGGTAGGCCTGACCCTGAGGGTTGAAGGGTGGAAAAGAGAGAGACACCGGGAGCCATCGGGCAGCGCCCCCCCTGCCCCCAGGAGACAGAGAGAGAGAGAGAACCGGTGCCTGCGACTGTTACCTTGAAATTTGATATCATGTGTTGGAGGCACAGCCTGGCTTGCGGAGAAGGGGGGGTTTTTGCAACGAGAAGGTGTCCGGCTGCTTGTGGGAGCTTTTAACCCCTTTTTGGGCAATGAAAACTTTACAGAACATTAACCTTTTCTAGAAGAGAGATAGAGTGGAGGATGAAGAAGGAAATGGACAAGTGTGCTGAAGGTCTGAACCAGTGAGAGATGTTGGAAGAATAGAGAAGAATCTTAGTGGGAAGAGATAATGGAGTGGCTTTTGCTGGACTCTTTTTGTATAGCCATAGACAGAACTATGTTTCCTTGTGATACAGAGACTGCATCTAGGGGGAGGCAATGCCTCAGAACCAGGAGGATTCAGTGTTGGTACCCCTCGGCTCCAGGGGATGAAAAATTTGGGGGGGACAGGGGTCCCAAAGTTGAGACTGCACTCTTTTGTGAATGGGACAAAGCATCCTTAAAAGATGACCCTAGAAGCAGCTCTGGTCCATGTTCAGTGGAGAGAGCACTGGACATGAAAGGAAGAGGTCACTATGGCACAAGAAGGACTCCTCTCTACTTAATGAATTGAGAATTGATTATCTACAGGGTGGTGATGGACCGAGAGTCAGCGATTTGGGAGATGTATTGTATTGGAAATTTGGTGGGGGGAGGAGAAAATGTATTTTGTAAGGTTTCCATTTTCCCTGTGTGTGTGTTTCTTTTTACTTATAGTTGTAGTGTAGTTAATATAGTTTTCTTTTCTTTATTTCTAAGTGGAGGCCTGCTTTGCTTGTTCCTGGTCACATCTCACAGCAGAAACCAGGGAGAAGGTATTTTCATGGGGACACTGGCATTACGCCAGCGTGAAACCATGACATTACTCTAATCCCTATGTAGAATATGTATTTTAGTGTGGCTAATATATTATAGTTTAGGCTCTCCCAAAATATCAAGATAGAGACAATGTGCTGTGTATTATAACATTAACTGTTGCAGAAGTAGCTAAAGCCTTTATTTGTGTAGTTAAGTGACAATGGTGAGAATAACTCAGATAATTTTGTGAAATAACTAGTGTTGATTTAATGTACAGGTGGAGTATCTTATGTGTATGATAGGAACACATTGAAAAGTAGTAAATAAATAAACAACAAAAGAGAGAATGCTGAGAGGAATTTACCACTGACCCTTCAGTTATCAAGAACTGTCAAACCACAGAACAGGGGGGCCTTGTGAGGACATAAAATATATAAATTTATTCTGTAGTATGGCATGGACTTTATGAAAATGAATCAAGGGTCAAACCAAGGAAAAGAATTCGTGGTACATTTGAACTGGAAAGAATGTTTGAATATGTATAACCCTCCTGAGTATGTATTTCACCAATACAATGAAAAGGTGTGTAAGGGGAATTACTGTAGTTAACCATGTGCCTCTGGCAGTTGCCAAGCACCCAGCACGCTGTTTACTGTTTCTTTTATTCCTTATTAAACATTTACAAATTTTAAAGAGTGAGCTTTGTTTCTCACGCAGTTTGACCAAAAACGTGAATTTTGGGTACAGTAAGAGGGAAAAACCTTGTGTGCTCCCCCAGCACTGGGAGGGGGAATGAGGAGCCCTGTGGGGTGCTGTGAAGAGGAAGAAGAGACCCCTGAGGGGAATCGATGCCCCCCAGTGCCCCCAGTGTCACATCACGTCATCATAGTCACGGGGATCCCACTGTCCCTCATAGTGTCCCAACAGCTCCGCGTTGGTCTCTTGTGGATCCTGAGGTGGGGCAGGGCTGAGGGACACCTGTGGGGGCCCTGAGAGAGACACCAGTTATGGGGACCTGGGTGGGGGTGACATTTGTGGGTGTCCCTGTCCCTGTACTCACCCCCTGCCCACTCAGTGCCTATGATGTGGGTGTTGAGCACAGCCCCCTCCTCTGGGGGGTCCTGGGGGGATAAGGGGGGCCCTGGTGGGGAATGGGGGTGCCCAGGGCTGGGGGGGACTCAGGGATGGGAGTCTCAGGGAATGTGGGCTCCAGGGATTTGGGGTCATGGGATGGGGATGCTGGGGGAATGGGGGTTCCCGTGGGAATGGGGGTTCCCGTGGGAATGGGGGTCCTGGGACAATCAAGGTTCTGGGGGAAGGGAGATTTCAAGGGATGGAATGAACAGGAGAGGGTTCCTTGGGAATGGGGTACTGGGCCATAGAGATCCTGGGGAATGTCAGTGCTGGGATGGGGGTCCTAGGCAAGGTGGGATATAAGGAATGGGGGTCCCATGGTTTGATTTCCAGGGAATGGAGGTGCCAAGGATGGGCAGTGGCTGGGTGGGCCAGTGGGTCTGAGCTCCTTCCCTCAGGTGCCTCAGATTTTGGGGTGACCCAGAGCCCAGCGCAGCCCCTACAAGGTGCCAGTGGCCTGAGGGTCACCCCAGACAGATTCCAATGTGCTCTGGGTCTGTGCCCCCACACCCCCAGCGACTTTTCCCTCTCTTTATTTCCATTTCCATCATTTCATCCCTCAATTCCACCAACACCCATTTCGTGCCCTGATGATCCTGGGGGGCACCTGAGCAGGGAAGGGGCTGGGGGAAGCCCAGGGTGGGGGAAGCAGGGGTGAGGGGTCTGCAGGGAGGGCTGGGAGGGCTGTGAGGGATGAAGGTGTCCAGTTGTGCTCCCCCAACACTTCCACTTTCCTGCAGTAGAAGGAAGAAGCCGTTTGTGCTGAGTGTCACACCGATGGCGGGTTCTGTCCTAGGGGGGCACAGAACTGTTCTTGTGCTCCTGTCTGCCACGAGTGACTGAGGGTGACACTGTCCCTGGCATGACCTGCCTGTCCTGGCAACTTTCACCTGGGAGCAATCCTTAAATGGATTGAATTTCGGAGGAGGAATCCAGCTTTGGGCCAGGTTTAGGGTTTGGGCCAGGTTTAGGGTTTGGGCCAGGCTTAGGGTTATGTGCTCTGGAAGAAACTCAGCACCACACTCAAGGTTATTTGCCAAAATTCACATGACATCACACATAGAAATGTAACTTGTACATTAAACAGTAGAAAGCTTGAAAAATGTACAGAAATATGATCTAATATTATCTATGAAATAAATAATAGTGTGTGATTTGGGGGAATTCCAAGGTAGGGATTTTGGATGGGTTTGGGGGGATTTGCAGGATTTGGAGAGATTTTGAGGGGATTGGGGCGATTTGGGGGGATTTTTATGGAGTTTTAATGGGATTTTTGGGGGTGATTCTGGGGGATTTTTATGGAGTTTTAATGGGATTTTGGGGGAATTTTGGGGTCTCACCCCGTCCTTCCCAGGACCCCCTGATCCCCCACCCCCCCCGCGGCTCCGGGGCTGTTGGGGACGTTGGGGACAGCGCCGCTCGCGCCGGGGGCAGTTGGGGACATCTCGCGACAGCCGCTGCCGCTGCCCACGGCCGGGCCCGGCGACAATCGCGACATCCGCATCCGCCAATGGCGACACGCGACAGCCACCCCTGCCCGGGATCCGCCTCCCTCCATCCCGGGGACACCCCAGGCTCCTGTATCCCCCCCAAACCCCCCGGTGCCACCTCGGTCCCTCCGGACCCTCCCGGTCCCTCCCGTCCCCCCCGGGCTTGGCGGAGGCTCCGCAGCACCTCCGGGGCTCGGAGCCCGGCCGGGGAGCGCCGGGTGCGGGGTCGGGAACCGGGAGGGGAACCGGGGACACCGGGGGACACCGGGCAGGGCTGGGGAGGGGGGATTTGGGACCGAGTGAGGGGTTTGGGCATCCGACGGTATTGTTGGGGATGTTGGGGAAATTTAGAGGGGTTTTGGGGTGATTTTAGGGGATTTTTGGGTTGATTCAGGGGAATTTGGGGCCGATTTGGGGTGATTTTGGGTAGATTTTGGGGGGGGATTTAGGAGTGGTTATGGGGCGATTATGGGTAGATTTGGGGGGGATTTAGGGGAAAAAAATTTCAAATTTTTGGGGGAAAAAGCCAGGATTTGGGGGGAAATAATCGTGAATCTTGGGGGTAATAAATTTTATAATAATAAAAAATAATAAAATTCATGACAATAAAATTTATAATAATAAATTATAATGATATTTTAATAATGAAATAATCATTAAAATAAATAATTATTAAAATATTATTAAAGTATTTTTTTATTATAATACATTTTATAATAATAAAATTTATAAAATAAATTTCCGAATTTTGGGGAAAACATCCCAGATTTGGGGGCAATAGCCACCAGATTTTTGGCTAAAAAATCTAGGTTTGTTTTTTTTTTTTTTGTTATTCTGAATTATTGGCAAAAAAATCCCGAATTTTGGGGAAAACAATCCGGGATTTTCTGGAAAAAATCACGGATTATTGGAGAAAAAATGAGCAGATTTGGGGAGCCTCACATGAGCTCCCGGATCAGGTCCCTAGTGATGACCCGGATGGTTTTGGGTTTGTCCCGGAGCAAGGGCAGCGCTTCAGGGGCGGCGGTGACATTGTTGACATCTTGGAGCAGCACGATGGGGCTGGAACGGCCCTCGGGCTGCAGGAAAGGACGGGGTGAGACCCCAAAATCCCCGCAAAATCCTCCCCAAAATTCCCACAAAGCCCCTCCAAAATCCGCACCAAAATTCTCTCAAAATCCTCCCAAAATCCGCCCCAAAAATGCCATAAAAATCCACCCCAAATCAACTCCAAATCCCCTAAATCACTCCTAATCACCCCAAAAGCACAAGGGATCGGTGCTGTGACCCCCTCGCCCCAGGACCCCAGGAGGGGGTGAGTGCCCCCCCCCCCACATAACCACAAGTGCCCTTACGGACTCCCCCGGATTTGGGGGTGTTGGAATAAGCAAATAAAGAACTGAACCCCAAATTGCTGTCTGTGCCTGGGGAGGGTGGGATGGAATTTGGGGTGGGTGTCATAGTGTCCCTCGCTTACCCTCCTGGCTATATGGGCTGGGGGAGTCTGGTACCCCCTGATTTTGGGTGTGGGGGGTTTCTACTCAGTTCCCAGGCTTGGGGAGGGGGTGACCCCGCTGTACCCCCAGAGCCGCCCCCATTTCTGAGCCCCTCCATCCTCGTCCTCCCCATTCCCCTCACAGCCCAGACCACGCCCCTTCCAGAGGCCGCACCCCTTTCCCCGCCCCACACTCTCGCGTTGCTCTCTGGGACTTGTAGTACTTCGTAACCCGGCGCCTCCATTTCCCAGCACTCCCTGCGCACCGCTCGCACAGACCGCTGGGAGTTGTAGTCCAGACACCCAGCACACCCTGCTGGAGGCACGGCCTGCTGAACTACAGATCCCGGCGTGCCGCGCGCGCGCTGGAGGAGTCCCTTTAAAAGGCTCGAAACTTTGAAGGGTATAAAAAATATCTTTATTCACTGAGTCAAAAATAAAATAATAGGAAAATCAGAAGAAACCTTTGGAATGCTTATCTGCCCCACACACCCTCTTTTCATTACCACTGATAACGTAAAGAGACCAAACCTGGGACTTTCAGTTTATCAACTCAGAATAGCTTTTCTTCAGCTCTCTTGGGGAGAGGAGTCTCTCGTCATGCCATGGAGACTTCCCCACAAATGTGGTGGTTTTGCATGGGAGGCACCCACTGAAGTGATGCTAAGACAAAGCTGATAGGCCTCTGGGGACACCCATGTAAAAAAACCAAAAAAAAAACCGGGAAATCTCTTTTTGGTTGGCCAAGCGGTAACACGGCTGGGCTGGGTGGCCACTCCATCTCTCAGGCAGAGGAAGGAAGGCTGCAGAGCTGAGGCAGGGCCGGGCTGTGGCTACAGTTGCCAGGCTCAGGTGAGCATCTGCAGGCCCCGGGCTGTCACGGATGAGATGGACACACGACACACATACACTTATGCAAATACAGTAACAGTACCTCCATTTTTATTATAAATTGCTCTCAAGTTTTATAGCCCTAAAAAGTATTTACATGAAAACAGCTCGTCACATTCAAAAAGCAAGAGCTTTCTGCTGCTTACTGCTGCTCAGTAAGGCACATATCCTCTCACTTCAAATATCCCTTTTGTGTTAATACTGTTACAGTTTCTGTGCTAATGGCCTTGATTCTTCCTTGCTATGGTAAACTCGTATTTTATCAATTTGGTCTTCTGTTAACTCAGTTGTTTGGCCTGTAAACGAGCTGCTAAGCCTGTCCACATCAGGTGAGATATTAACTCTCTCAGTATTTCCATCCTCCCTCCAGAGAGGGAGGAAGGACAAAATACTGGTGTGTAGAGGAGCAACATGAAGACACCGAGGTCAAGTGAAGAGGAATCGAGACCCAGATGGGAGGGGTGAGGAGATGCCTTTAATTTTAGGCTGAAATCCTAAGAGACCCTTTGCTGTTGAACAGCTCATCTTTCAGACAGTACCCCATAAATTGACATGGCCCATGAACACAGTTTGTGGAAAATGAGGGGAATGGAATGGAGAGAACCACGAGAGAACGGTATTCTTGTGGAGAAGTCACCATAACATTAACAAGAGGGACTTCTCTCCCTGAGTGAAATGAAGGAGGACAATTCTAGAGGTCATAAACTGACTGAAATTTTAGGTATTGTCACTTTGGATTGTCAGTAGGTAAAGAAAAGTTGTAGGGAGAAGAGGAATATTCTGAAGGTTTTAATTCTTAGTGCTCCTTCTTTTTAGTTACTGTTATATAAATATCAAAATAAACCATAAAAATTTAAAGAAAATAATAGAATAATAAATAAATAAATAAATAAGTAAATAATATATATTTTTAATACTGTTTTTAAGTTTTGAGCCTGCTTTGCTATTCCCTAATCCTATCTCACAACAAGAAAAGGGTAATTACATTCCAATGTGTGGTATTCACATTCTCTGAACAGAGAGAGACAAAATTCTCTCTTCTCCCAGGATTTCTCCTGAGGAAGGGAGTGAGAAAGCTCTGAGAGAGAAGAGAAAACAAGTCTTGTCTCTACTTGCTGCTCCTGTTGTTTGGCACATATGGAATATATTATGGAGATTGTTTACCGAGAGTGATTTGTTAATTGGACTCTTGTGATGGTCGTTTGGATTGATTGACCGATTGGGTCAAAATTGTGTCGTGACTGTCTTGTCACGGGTTTTTCTAGTTAGTGTGTGGTATTAGTAATACAGTATAGTGTCACACAGAATAGCTTAATAAAGTATTTTATTCAGCCTTCTGAAATCAGGGACTTAGTGCACGTTATTCCCACAAGGGGTTCGTGCTGCCACTAGTGATTAGCAGCAGCTAATCACTAAACCCATTACACTAATTTCAGTGCATTAACAGAGAAATCTCAAATTAATGAACCAAAACCACACGAAATTGGTGTTTTTGTCCAGTTTCAAACTAAAGCTGCCACAGCAAGGAACAGTTCTCTCGTGGCTGCCTGGAAATCTGGAACCGTGAAGCGCTTCCATCTTTTGCAGCCTTCTCACAGCTGCATTCAGGGGCCATGTCAACTTACTGGGGGGGTATTTTTAAGGATGAGCTATTCTAGCATAAAAATAAAACTTCTTTTAATCCATCTCTGGGATCACAGGGCAATGTTTTTCACCTTTCTCATCCCTCTCTGTTCAAACTTCTCCTTGGATCACAGCTACTGCAACATCTGCTTACTTCTGCTTATTTCAATACTGATGCTTCTCATGGCTGTGGTCAGAATGCTACATCCTCCCATGAATTACAGGGAAAAAACAAAGTTTGATACATCAAATATATCTTCAGCATAGCCTTACAAAATGTGACTAAGGCATCTCCTCAATCCCCTCCCATCTAGAATTTGACTCCTTCCTTACTGACCTCAGTGTCCCATGTTATTTTCTTTATGTGTTTTCACCTTGTCCTTTTCCTCATTAGAGGAAAGAGAATTAGTGTTTGTAGATTTGTTTGTTCTAAAGCTTTATCAACAGTTTTTATAGTGTTGTATAGCACCAAAGGGTTGATCTCCTCCAGGCTCTCCATCAGACAGACTCCTCAGCCTGTGTGTCGATGTCCCCAGCAGCACCATGTCCTGGCTGCCAACGCTGCCCCAGCACCTTCCCTTCATGCAGGACACTGGTAAAAAGAAAAAAAAACCAACCTGGTGTCGCTGCTTTTGCCCTTCTGTCTGCAGCACACCTGGCTAAAAGCAGCTAAGCAAAGTCCACTGCAGGCCAGGCTGAGAGAACCCAGCCACGCGGATTTTGGAGCTGCCCCCAGTGCTGGCCATGAGGCTGCTCCTGGTGCTGCTGTGTTGGGACAGTCCTGGTGGCTGCTGGAGGCGTTGGGACAGTCCTGGGGACACGGCCTGACTGTGGCATTGGGATAGTTGCTTGTGGCATTGGGACACTCCTAGTGGAAGGCCCGGCTGAGGCAGAAATCTCAGCCCAGCCCCGCACCAACCTGGCTGCGTGACAGGCCAGTAACCTGTCCCCAGGCCAGAGGAAAGAGAGTTTTCTTGGGCTTTGTCGGTTTTGAAAAAATCTGCTTTTCTACAGAGGCTGTTCAGCTCCTTTCAGTGGTTTCAATCACAAATCCAGCCACGTGATTGGCTCCGCCCCACAGAGAACCAACCCCACAGCCCCTGGGCTCTCCCCCAGCTAAAAACCCAACAATGTGTTAAACCACGAGGGGAGAAGAGACAGAGTCAGGAGAACTCCAAATCAGCCCTAAATCCGTCCCAAATCAGCCCCAAATCCACCCCAAATCAGCCTCAGATCTGCCCCAAACCACCCCCATCCTGGCTCTGCCGCCCCTCACAGGTCCCACCTCCTGCTCCCCCGGGCTCCAGGGATGGTTTTCCACACTCACCTTTATATTTACAGTAGACCACGAGCAAAATCGATACAATCAAAACAAGCGCACAAATTCCAATCACAGCTATGACCGTGATCCAAACTGAGTTGTCAGAGTGGGCACCTGCAAAAGAGAAGATCCAGCTGCAACAACCCAAAATAAATCTGGTTCCTCCGGGCATTGGGCAGAGGGAATTTGGCCTCAAATCCCAGCCTGATCCCTCATTCCAGGGGATCTCACTCCAAGCCAGGGCAGAGGTGGCGCTGGACGATGACAAGCGGCTTGGTGGAGGCAGCAGCAGGAGAATCCCAGAATCTCCAAATTCCCAAATCCCACAGTTGTTGGGTGAGAAAGGAACTCTGGAGATCTCCCAGCACTGCCAAGATGGGGTCACCCAGAGCAGGGGACACGGGGACACAGCCAGGTGGGTTAGGGGTGCCTCCAGAGGGGAAACACTCCATGGGAAGACGTTCTCAAACAGAGGTGAAACTTCTTGGGGTTGGGTTTGTGGTCACCACTCCTTGTCCCATCCCTGGCACCTCTGGGAAGAGCCTGGACATTCCCGGGAAAGGGATTTTGGGAGGAGCTGGAGGGTGCTGGGCTTGGGCTCCCCAATCCCCCTCCCCGGCTGGGCATGGAAAAGCTGCCTCGGGCACTCGGGGACACTTGGGGACAATTGGGAACATTTGGGGACACTTGGGAGTGCGGCTGGACATAGACAGGGGTGGCAGCTCACTGGGGCTGGGAGGGTCTGTGGTGATTGCTGGTGAGGAGAGAGAAAGGGACACAGGTCAGAGCTTCCCTCTGCATCTGAGCCACTGCTCCAGGGAGAGCCAGAGCCTGGAGAGTGGGATCAGCCCATCCCAACCCCAAATCCCAGCTTTTCCTGCTCTCAGGGGATTGGGATCAGCACATCCCACCTTTCACCCGCCTGTCCCCGGCTCTCACCTGCGCAGAGCATCTTGGAGATGGTGTCAGTGAAGCTCCCGCTGCTGATGTGGTTCTGTGTCATGTACATCAGCAGCATCAGCTTATTCTGGGATGATTTGTTCACCTGACCCCTCAGCTGATCCATGGTGCAGGAGTTGACCTCTAAGCAGTCCTTACTGCCAGTGTCTCCGGGCACAGAGCGGTGCAGGGAGCAGCTGCAGCTCCCGTGCAAGAAGTCCTTGGCTTTACAGGTCAACATGAGCTCTGCAAGCTCCTCTGGGGGCACAGGGGTGTCACAAATCTCTCATTTAGTGTAAATCCCCCCAGAACAGCACTAAAAGCATGTACTGGGTGCCCAGAGTTTGGAGGTGGATTTCTTACCGTTGATTTCTTCAAAGTCGATCCCGGCATCCTTCATCAGCTGATCCATGATGAGCGCGCAGTCGTTCTTGCAGGCAGTAAAAGGGGTTTTGAATTCATATTCATAAAAACAGTGTCGAGCTCTGAGTTTCCAAGAACTCTCAGTTGCTGACTTTGCTTCTACGTCGCAGCAGAGGTTCACGGACACGTGCACAGCCTTTGTCACCTCCGTGGTGTCACTGACAGGGAAGAGAAAGTGGGGAGAGAATTTGGGATGAAGGCGGGGTGGAGGTCAGTTGAAGGGGGGATGAAGGTGGGTTGGAGGTGGGATGAAGCTGGGGTGAAGAAGTGCTGAGGATAGGCTGGCAGTGGGATGAAGGTAGGCTGAAGTTGGGATGAAAGTGGGATGAAGGTGGGATAGAGTTGGGACCAAGCTGGGATCAAGGTGGGATGAAGGTAGGCTGAAGACAGGATCAAGGTGGGATCAAGATGGGACCAAGCGGGGATGTAGTGGCTGAACCCAGAGAATGAAGCCCATCAGGCCTGGGGGTGTTTGAGGGCTCATGGCTGGCTCATGGAAGGGTCCCTGGGTGAAGGAAGAGCACGAGGCCACCCCCAGGCCGAGCCCTCTGAGCCTCATGTGCAACCTCATGCCAAGGATGGAGCCCAGAGGGGACCTGAAAGGGAAAGGGGAACGAGGAGCTGGAAACAGCCTGGCCCTGGACACTGCCAGGGGTGCGTGGGGCAGCTCCACCACAGGCTTCTCCAGGCTGACCACTCCCTGTGGCCATAGGGAAGGGAACTTTGAAACTGTGGACTCGCTACAACAGGATGGATGGAGAGGGGTTGGCTGCAGGTTTTGGGGGATTCTCCTCGGCTCTCTAACCTCGCACTGGCTGGAGCTGGCTTGGTGGTCCTGCCTCTTATGCTGTTCTTCTCGTACATGCCTGGAAGTGACGAGATCCACGCTTACTTTCAAAATTTTAATGGTTTGGTAAACTTTGACAAAATACAGCAAAGGACTGAACAATGGAAAAGTGCAGTCATGGGAATGAATGAATTTGTGTGCCCAGCCAATTTTCTTGTGGCATGCCGGACCCCTAGCCAAAACTTATTCTTACTCATATTACTTATATTACTCATATATGCATATTCTTACTCAGTGGGGCAGGATACTTTTTTTACTATTTGTTTTTCAAGATCAGGTGATATTACATCACGCCATGTCCTCACAGGAGCTGGCTTTATGTCCCTGGCAACCCAGGCTGAGCAGGGGCCTATGGGGATGTTATAGATACATATTATAATATTGGCTTTTTGCAAAAGTTAAAATGGATTTTATATGTGTGATGTTAATGTAGCTTTGTTATAAAGATGTAGTTTTTATTTCTGTTGTTAATTAAGCTCAGTGAAATAGATGATTTAAGTATGCTTGTGTTAAAATGCCTGCTTGGATGGCATAACAGCCAATGCACACAGGATGAGGACACCTGTACAGATCTGCCAACTATCAGCACTCACCTGAAGGCAGTGTAGGCCAGGGCCCAAAAACTGGAGGGGATAAGGATGGTTTAAAACCACAACCAAGAAAAGGCATGCTTTAAAAAGGGAGACCCAAGGAGGGGCCACATAAAATAGTTCCCGGAAAATGTAAACTAGGTCATGGATATGCATAAGGGTCTATGGATATGCAACAGACTGATGTAATTAAAAGGTATTTAAGGGGTATCCCTGAAGATAACAGCGTGCTCTTGGCTGAGTGGCCATAATAACCTTTGCTCTATGGTCCTTGTCACCTATTGCCCCTTATTAAACTTCTTAAATTTTCACAGGAGAGTGAATGTGTTTTTCACAGGGAAAACAGAGGCCATCTAAACAACAAAGCACAATAAACCCCCCACCACCATCAGGAGCTGGGCAGGGAAGACGAGAAACCACCACCCCCTCCCAGCCACAGCTCCAGCAAGGTACCAAGCCTGGCTGGGGCCAGGTGACCATCTGCAGGCTCCTGGTGAGATATGAACTCTTTCAGTGCTTCAATCCTCCCTTGAGTGAGAGAAAGGAATAAAATACAGGCAATGTAGAGGAACCACATAAAACACCAAGGTCAGTGAAGAAGAATCAAGGGAGAGATAAGGAGATACCTTTAGTTTTAGGCTGAAATCCTCTTGTAAGCTACGGAGAAAGGCTCTTTTTCCCCTACAACGCAAGAAGGAATAGGGAGGTGAAAGCGTTCAAATTGCAGATATCGAGCAAAAGCCTCCATGCCAAACCAAGCAGATGTTAAAGCAGCTGTGATTCCATGAGAAATTTGAACAGAGAAGGAGAGAAGAGTGATGAAGATCCTGTGCCCCTGGGAAGAAGATGATTTCAGAGATAGATAATGAAAATCTTTGCCTTTGAACAGCCTCTCAGACAGCACCCCAGAAGCTGACATGGCCCATAAACACAGCAGTGGGAAAAACTTATAGAAAATGAGAGGGCTTGCACAATTATGGATTTCCCTGGGTGGCTGCTATTCGTGGAGAGAGCCACGGAAGAACGGTTTTTTTGTGGAGAAGTCTCCGTAACATTAACAAGAGGAACTTCTCTCTCTAAGTGAAATGAAGAAAGACTATTCTAGAGGTAGTAAACAAACTAGAAATTTTAAGTTTTGCCTCTTTACATTCTCATTGGGAAAGAAAAGGCTGTAGAGAGGGGGGTTGGAGAGGGGAAGTTCTAAAAGTTTTGTTCTGATTCTTGTTACTCTTTCTTTTAGTTACTGTTAATAAATTTTTCTTTATACCCTTCTGTTTTACCTTTCTCCTAATCCTATATCACAACAAAAACCAAGTAGCTACATTCTAATGAGTGCACTAGTGATTGACCAACACTAAACCCACCACAGTAACTGGTGCATTAACAGAGAAATCAGAAATTAGCAAATTAAAACCACTACAAGAAATCTGGAGCAGAGGCTGGAGTAGAGATGGAGTTCATCACTCCTCTTTAGAGGGTTCCCGTGGCACCTTTCCCCCTGGTTGCCCCATCCTCCACCCCTGTGGAGCCGACCCCACATGTCCCCACCCTCCTGGGTGTCCCCAAAACCACCCCAAACCCCCCATGGGCTCCTTCCCAAGGGACAAGGAGTGCCTGGCACATGCAAAGGGGCACGAGGACGGAGCCTGGAGGTGAAAATGGAGAAAGTTGGAGAGGGCTTGGAAAGGTTGGAAAGGTTCGCTCTGAGCACCAAACTCTGAGCTCAGGGACCCGAGCAGCACAGGGAGCTCCTGGCCAGAACTGCAGCTGCTTCTTGGAGGAGAGTGGTGGAATTCTGGAGAGGTTTGGATCGGGAGAGAACTTAAAATTATCCCGTTCCACCTCCCAGAAACTTCCAGCGTCCCAGGTGGTTCCATCCTGGCCTTGGTCACTCCAGGGATGGCAAATCCATGGAATAACCTCTGCCAGGAGCTCCTGGGCAGCAGCTGCCCAGACATGGACAGCAGACACGGACAGCAGACACGGACAGCAGCCCTCTAGCAGCAGGTTTCCATGGCAGCAGGAGCTCCATGGCAGCCCTGGATCTCAACATTGGGCACAAATCCACCCCGTGGAGCTGCTCTGGTGGTCCCACACAGCCCTCGACCCCAAAAACCCTAAAACCAGCCCAAGATCTCCTTCCCAGGGGACAAGGAGCACCTGGCACTCACTGATTTGGTGGAGGAGCATGAGGATGGCAAGATGAGGGATGTCCATGGATGTCCAGAAATGGAGAGGATTTGGGGCACCAGCACGCAAAAATGAGCACCACGAAGAGGAAGAGGAAGTGCACCTGGGTGGTTTTTCAGTGCCTGGGTGGAGGGGAGGTGGCTTTAGACGTGGTTTGTTACAAAAATGGAGCGTCAAGGAGTATCAATTCATGCTCAAACGTAAATTTGAGGTGCTTAAAAAAAACACTCTGTTTTCAAGGAAAAAGGAGGAAACTCGAGGTGTTTAAAACAGACCCCAACCCCGTTCCCAAGGAAAGATGAGGGTGGCTGCTGGGACCAAGAGTGTCACTGTGGCCATGTGTGACAAATGGCTCAGGTGCTCTGTGGGGACCAGCCTGGAGAGCGTTATCCCAGAGAATGTCATGGTGCCCATGGAATTGGTGCCCATGGACTGGGGCCTCCAGGGCATCCCTGAGGAGCGAGGCTGAGCCCAAATCACAGAATGGTTTGGGTGGGAAGGGGCCTCAAAGCTCATCCTGTGGGCAGGGACAGCTCCCACCACCCCAGGTTACTCCAAGCCTCGTCCAGCCTGGACGTGGACACTCCCAGGGATGGGGAATGCATGGAATCACCTGGGCCTGGGAAGGATTGATCCCTAAAATCCCATCTAAAGCAGTGAATCCTGGAATGGTTTGGGATGGAAAGGAACCTGAAATCCCAAAAAATCCCACCCCAGTTCCATGGGCAGGGTCCTTCCCCTATCCCATGTGGTTCCAGCCTGGCCTTGGAAACTTCCAGGGATGGAAATCCATGGAATAACCTGGGCCAGGCCCTCACAAGGAACAATTCCACCCCAAATCCAACCCAAACTCCCCCCCGATCCCATTCCCCCTCATCTGGGCACTCATCCCTTGGGAAAGTTCTCCTTCCATTTTTCCTGAAGCACCTTCAGGTCCTGCAACGCCACAGTGAGGTCCCCCCACAACTTCTCCTCTCTGCTCTGAGATCTCGCTGCCCCGGGGTCGCTGCTGTGGCAATTCGGGAATTGCGGGAAAAGCCGAGGCAGCGAGAGGGGGATGGAGAGGGGGATGGAGAGGGGTTGGCTGCGGGTTTTGGGGGACTCTCCTCGCTTCTCTCACCTCGCGCCGGCCGGAGCCGCCTTGGTGGTCCTGCCTCTTATGCTGCTCTTCGTACGAGGTCCACAAACCTTCCAAAATTATAAAAGTTTGGTAAACTGACAAAATACAGCAAAGGACTAAATAAGGGAAAAATGCAGAGCTATGGCAAAGGGACGACGTCCGTGCCGCATTCCTCCGGCACCTGCTTGCCTCGGACCTCGCCTACGCGCCCTTGGAGGACTGAGACTTGGCGCTATGCCCTCCCCTCAGCCTCCGTTCCGTCGTAACCGCAGCTCCGGCTGCTCAGGAAAACTCTCTAGGGAGCTCGGTTATAAGGCAGCCCTCTCCTAATTCTTTCTCAAAACACGGGAGAAAGGCTATTGAATATAACAACGAAAAAGAGGAAGGGATCGGTCTGTCTCCGCTAAGAGAACCGGCCCGAGCGGGGGGTGGCCGGGGCGGGCGGCGCTGGCAGGAGCGGAGAGCGGCTCTGGGCGGTGCCGGAGCGGCCTGGCCAGCGGGAGAGCGTCCCCTGGCGGTGCCAGAGCGGCCCGGTCAGCGGGAGTTTACCCTGGGCGATGCCGGAGGGGCCCGGTCAGCGGGGATGACCCCGGGAGGTGGCGGGAGGCCTGAGGAGCGGCGTGGGGGCAGCGGGGGTCTGCTGCGGGGGGACCACGGCAAGCGGTGGGCGAGCGATGGGCTAGTCGGCGGCTGGGCCGCGGCGTGCAGCTCGCAAGCTGGGCTGGGGTGGCGGGGAGGAGCGGCACTGCCCAATCGCCAGCGCAGGGTGGCTTGGGGGGCTGGGCCGCCCCATATCCCAGAATTGCGCTGGAGCGCCAGCAGATGGCCAGAGAGGCAGGGAGGCAGGGATGGCAGGGTTCCGGTGCGGTAACTTACACACCGGGCGCTGGAGCCGCGATGGGCCTTTTCGGTACCGCAGGTCCAGGAGCAGCAGGAGACGGCGAAGACGCAGCAGCGACGGGCGCAGACGGGACTTCGGCCATTGCCGGCGCTGAGTCAGTGGTGGGGAGGGGGACCGGGGGGCTGGAAGAAGGGGAGGCGCCTGACCTTGCCGGAGCTGCCCCGTAATGGCGGCCATGGCTGCGACCTGGAGCTGGTCCAACTCTCTGGATGTAATCTGCTGCTCCCGGCGGCGGTGACGTTGCTTGGGCAGGCTCATAGGGGCGGGAGCGGGAACGGGGCCTCCATGGTAGCGGAGCCGGGGGCGGGAACCGCAGTAGCCGGGGCAGCACGGACTAACGGGATGGCGGGAGCGGCCCTGTGGTGCAGTGGGGCGGCCGGGACCGGGGGAACGGATGCCGGGACTGTGGGACTGTGAGGGCGACAGACGGGGCGGCGGGGTTGAGCGAGACCGCGGTACTGTGGTGCCACATTTCTCTTCACAGAGAAAAGCAAGGCGCAATTTTTCCCAAGGATTTCTGAGATTCGCATTCTCCGGACCTCAGAGAAAGGGAAAACACAGTTCTTATCCCTTGCTGTGCCTGTGTTGTGCCAAAGCAGAACGCAATATGGAGATTATTTACCCAAAGTGAGGATGTTTTGTTTCCTTGGGCCAGGTGTGTGTGTGGACTCTCTGCTGACAGTCACGAGATTCTGTGCAGTGTGAGCAGGTGTGTGCAGAGTGCTTGGCAGATTCAGTTTAGATGAAATGTATATAGTATAGTATAATAAAGTGATTATTTAGCCTTCTGATATCCACGTGAAATAAACAGAGCAGGAGACTTTTTCGACCCGTCGTCTCTCGCAGGGCGACTCAGAGAAGGAGAATATGCGCAGCTTTGTCCATTAGGGGCAGAGCTGGCGGTCCAATCCTCGCGGGAGCCTTTATGGCCGTGACCCCTGGTTTTCGACTCCGCAGCCTTGCCCCCCTCCAGGTCCAGGCGTCGGGACGACTCCCGCGCTCAGAGTGAGAGATCACGAAGGTGTTCAGCATCTCCGCAGGCTCAGCACTACGTTCCTCACGTTTAGACATCACTCCAGTTTCTCAACTCTATACTGGCTCGTTGTTTTGGGGTTCTTTTCAGTGTGTTTGGAATAGTAGCTTCCCATGGCATACTGGTCCCAAAGTTTGCATGCACCCCCTCCCACGTCTCAGTCCCTTCTCTTCACCGTCTGGGGAGGTCCCCGCCCTTCTCGGGGGAAGAGCCATTATCTCAGCCCCAGCCAGAGCTTTTACCCATACAAAAAGAACTATTAACCATGTTATGTTTGCCCAATTATCCCATCATAAAAAAACCAAACAATATTAAAAATAGTAACAATTTTAATTGATCTCTGGAGGAGATCTTCGATCTTTTTAGGCCGTTCCTACTGATTCAGAAAGTCTTTTATTCTTTTTCCACCGGCATTCTTCTGCCTCCGAGCTCAAGGGAATTGCGGTCGGCAGCCATCCAGGATGCCTAGTTCATTCTCAATAAATTAGGGTTAATATAAATCAACTTAAATCCCACCATATTATCACATTCTTGGAATTTCATGTTCCAACAATATTTTAGCTACTGTTTGAACTGTAGCCCGAGCTGCTGGAAATGCTTCAACTCACTGAGTTAATTGATCTATTATAACTAACAAATATTTCACCAACCCACTTTAGGTAATTCTGTAAAATCAACCTGGATCTTTTCAAATAGCCTGTAGGCTGTTTTGCATCCTCCAGAGGGAGGGCTCCTCAACTTCTTATTTACCTTTTAACAGGTGAGACGCCCCTAGGTAATTTGCTTTCAAATTTCAAATATCTTTATACACTCATAAAATTTTAAAAAGTGATCACAAAAGGCTCTTGTTCCTCAGTGTGTCCATGTATGCAAGTTATCTAAGATATAATGTGCCACTGGTTTTGGCATCATAATCCTGCCATCAGGAAAAACTCACTTTCCCTCCTTAAATGTTGCTCCTAATTTCCTTATAGTTGCCAGTTCTGCTAGCGGAAGGGAAAGTGTCTCCTGCTGAGTTTCTATTTTTTGTAAGGTCATGATTTCAGTATCTCCCTTTCTTAAGGTCGCTCTTTTTGCTTCTCCATCGGCCAAATTATTTCTTTGACTCTAATATCCCTCCCTCTCTGGTGTTCCTTTACAGGAACTACTACTATTTTCTTTAAGCCTTTTAAAGCTTTAAGTATCTAAATTATCAATTCCCCGTGTACTAACCCTTTCCCTTTAGTGTTTATAAGTCCCCTTTCCTTCCAAATTTTCTAGAAGTATGTACTACACTAAAAGCATATTTGGAGTCTGTATAAATAGTCCCTTCTTGCCTTTTTAGTATTAATGATGTACGGAACAATGCATAAAATTCACAGGCTTGTGCTGACCAGGAGGGACTAAGGGGACCAGACTCCCTTACCCTAAACTTTTCCCACTTCACCTGAATGCCAACCTGTGTCATTAATTTCTAGATTATCTTCTTTAGTTAAAGAATAAATTTTAAGTTTTCCTTCACAGGGTTTTATCTGTAAATTTAAGGCTATTATTAGATATCTGCCTAACAAATTATTCTCAGCCTCTGGTATCAACAATAAATCATTTACTCCAAATTTGTTACCTGTTTCAATTTGCCCTCCTTTTATTACAGGAACAGGGAAAGCCTCTTCCGTAATTCCGATTACTGAAACTCACTCACTACTTATCTCACATCCCTGGGGTAATTTTGTCACTGTCGACCGAGAAACTCCTGTATTGACTAAAAATATAACTTATTAAGGGCTCTTCTGGTGTTGTTTCGGTCCCCTTCATTAAACAGAGCCCCTGATCTCCCTGAAAAGTTTCCTCATCTTGCTGTTTCTTCCCGCAACCTTTTTGTAGGTGCCCCTTTTTATAATAATAAAAACAGGTGGGTCCTGCACCCTTCAAGGCAGAGCAACAATTTTGTAAGTGCCCTTTCTTGTGGCGGGAAAAAACACACAGGTCCTGTGTTCCTAAAAATAGATCTTGACATCTG
>JAWWMS010000322.1:0-19767 GCA_035048045.1 Chlorospingus semifuscus
GGCAGCGCACTGCCTGCGCCTGGCCCGCCGCGACCTGCGGGCTGTGGCCGACACCATCGACATCGTCACTGCGTGTCACCTCCTGCCCGACATCCGCGGGCAGCTCTGAGCGGCACGGCCGGGGCACCGCCTGCAGCATCCCCACTGAGTGCAACCAGCGGCGGCACCGACACCTGGCAGATATCCACGGGCAGCTGCCAGCAGCACTGCTGTCCTCGGCATCGCCAGTACCGCATCTGCCACGGCAGGGTCATCATCGGCAGGATCATTCTGCCGTGGGTGGAGTTGTGAGTCATGTTTGCAGCACCTCACACTGACCCTGAAGACCTCACCACAGTGACACTGAACAGTGGCTTTGGCACAGAGACTGCCAGCCTGGTGCCCCAGGACCTGCATGATCCGGTGACATCTTCACTGCTGGTCCCCTGGCCAGCTGCCGCCATCCTGGAACTGCAGCCTGGTGCTGGCTCATCACCATTGTCCCCAAATGCCACTGTTTTATGTGACATGGAACTGAATAAAGCCATGATGGTGTCAGAGCCATGCTAGGGAGCTTGGCCAGCATTGTGAGGACAGTAGTGTAACAGGAGTGGGCACAGAGTAGGGTGACATGGGTGCTGGTGTCACATTGCAGTGGCCTTTGAGTTCACTAGTAGCCCAGGGGATGAGCTTGGTGGCCTAGGCTGTATCCCACATGTCCCCAGCACTGGTACTGTCACCCTCTTGTGATGTCCCTGGTGCCCTCAGCCCCAACACTGTGTCCCTCCCAGGGAACACTGCCCTCGCCCCATCCAAAGAAGGACACACTCTGGGGCCAAACAAGGGTTTATTTGGGGGGACACTTGTACCAGAACTCCAGAGGACACAGGGAGAGGAGGGTGTGTGTCCCTGGAGGGGTCACATGTGGGTGTTGAGGCTGTCCATGTACTCCTGCAGAGCCTGCAGCCGGGCATCGATCTCAGCCAGCTCAGCTGAGGGCTCCTTGGAACGGTTCTCTGGGGAGGCAGTGCAGGAAAAAAGGGTTAACAAGGGTCTGGGTTGGGGTGTCCCTCAAATATGGAACGGTTCTCTGGGGAGGCAGTGCAGGAAAAAAGGGTTAACAAGGGTCTGGGTTGGGGTGTCCCTCAAATATCTAAGGGCTCAGAAGGGGCCTCACCTTTACCAGGGCGCTTGCCAGCAGTCCTGCACACTGGCAGCTTGTGGCTGGCACCTGGGCGAGGCGCCTGGGGGAGAGGTTGGGGGTCACCAGCGACCTCCTGGTCACCCTGCTTTGGGATGGAGGGGTGGGGAACCCCAAAGGGGCAGCCACTCACCATACAGGGGCTATTGCAGAGTGAGGCACTCAGGGGTCTCCGTGCACGGGTCACTCTCCTGTCCCTGCCCAAGGAGGGGGGTTAAAGGGTGCCAGAAGGGATGCCCAAGCGTCCTGCCAAGCATCCTGCCCAACCCCAGCATTACCTGCAGGGCACGGGCTCTGGGGCTTTGCTGGCAGGGGTCCCTCCCTGGCGCCAGCTCCGGGAGCTTTCAGCTGCAGGGAAAAATGGGGATGGGGGGAAGTTGAGGAAGGAGCCCCAGCACACAGTGGGTGCACCCCCAGCCCTCTTGGGGGGAAGTTGAGGAAGGAGCCCCAGCCCGCAGTGGGTGAACCCCCAGCCCTGTTCCTGTTCCCCACTCACCAGACGAGCTGCGCCTGTGGCTCCTGGCCGGGCTGCTGCTGCCAGAGGCCACTCCACGCCGCTGGCTGCACCCAAGGGAGATGGTGGTGAGGGGGAACATGGGGCTGAAGGGAGAAGGAGACCCCCCAGGTACCAGGGAGGGATGGTGAGGAGCTGTCAGCACCGCTTACTTTCTGAGCTCAGCCTCCTTCTGCCGGCGCTGCCGAGCCCTGACAAAGGCAGTGGGGTCGAAGCGTGGTGGGCGGGAGCCTGGCAGGGGGAGGCAGAGGAGGGGTCAGGGTGAGGAGGGGGTGAGCTGAGTCCTGTTTCCACTCCTGGGTGTGTCCCCAAGTGTGCCACACCTGCAGGTGACGGGGACTTGGGCGAGGGGCGGCCCCGGCTGCTCCTGTGGCTCTCCAGGGATGCTGAGCGTCGCTCCTGGGTGCGTGGGGCTGGGCTGGCAGATCTCTGGCGGCTGCCAAGAGGACCAGCACCATCAGGGGGGACAGGGGGACACCCCACAGTCATGAGGGTCCTCCTGCAGGGTTCACCCTGGCCTCACCCTCTCCTGCAGGAGGCCAGTTCAGCTGTCAAGTTCTTCACCCGCAGCTGCAGCTTCTGCTCTGACGCCTTTGCCTGGGCCAGCTTTGAGGGGGAAAAAAAGGCTCACTGTGCATCTGGCAGCCCCTGTCCCTCCCCAGAGCAGCTCCCACCCTCCCCGCCCACCTCTGCAGCCAGCTGCCGGTACTCGCGCTGGTGCCGGCTCTCTGCTGCCCGCTTCTCCTCCAGTGCCTTCCACAGCCTGTGGGGAATGCCAGGGGGTGGTCTGGGGGTTCCCTCCTCACCCTGAGAGACAGGAACCCCCAAACCCTTCTGGGTGCCCTGGCCTCACTCACGCATCCCGTAAGTGCTGGGTCTCCTCCAGGCGCCGCGCCCGGAGCTGCCCCAGCTGCTCCTGCAGCTCCCGCACCAGCGCCACGAGGTCCGGCCGGCCCGCGTAGGGCAGCGGCAGCGGGTAATGGATCCTGGAGGAGAGCACGAGGTGAGGCTGGAGTCACTCCCCCGTGACCCCTGCCTGGTGTCCCCTGTCACCTATCGAACTCCACAGAGTAGACCAGGATGAGGTAGCGCTTGCTGTTGAGGGGGGAAGAGGTGGAAGGGGAAGGCCGGGTGACTGCCCCCACTTTCCGGCTGTGCAGGGTCTCCAGGTCGGTGAAGGTGAGCAGCTCCAGGCTGACGGAGTCGCTGCTCTGCAGAAAGTTGGAAAAGCAGGAGGGCTCGGTGAGACACACACCCCACCCCAGGCACCCCCAAAACGCTGTGTGGGGCCACACCTGTGTCAGTGCCGACTCCAGCATGCTGCAGAAAATGCCAAACTGCTTGAAATTCCCCGTTTTGCGGGTCAGGTCCTCGATGACTGCGAGGAGCAGAGGGTATTTGGTCAGTGGCAGCCGTGGGAGATCCCTCATCCCCCCCACCCAGGCTCCCTCCAGCACTCACAGGCGGCATCGAACTCGCCCCTCCACAGGTCGCTGGTGCCGTGAGCCTCCACCTCCACCCGCAAGGTGCTGCGGGTCAGGGTCACCCGCACCGTGTGTGCCCCGGGCCGGAAAGCGCACTCGGCCTGCAGGTACCGCGGCTCCGCCATGGCGCCGGGGGCTCTGCGGGCACACAGGGGCACCCTTGGCACACAGGAAACCCCTGGCACACCATGGACCCCAGCAGCACACAGGGGAAAGGGGAGCCCGGCTGGAGGGCTCGGGACAGCTGAGCTGCGGGGGGGTCTGGGCTGGTGAGGGCAGAACGGGAGCAGAATTATGGGAACGGACGGGGTGAGAAGGGGAGCCCACAGCCCCACGAGCGGTGAGCGGAGGGGACCTCGGAGCTTTTGTTGACTCGGGCTCGATGGGGGCGGGCGCAGCGCGAAGGGGTGGAGAGAACACAGCGGAACAAGGGGAGAGCCGTGGGTTTGGGCCTGCTGCCTGCGGGGCTGTTCGGAGGTACCGAGGGAGGGGAGCTGGGGGTGGCCGGGCCCGCGGTGCCGCTCAGCCCACGGGTACCGGGAGCAGCCGTGCCGCATCGGGGGAGCCTCACCGCCCGCCGCGATCCGCCGCGCTCCGCTCCGCCGCACCGCCCCACCTCATTGGCCGGCCGCGCCCCGCCCTGCCGCCTCATTGGCTGGTTGCACCGCTCTCCGCCGCTCATTGGCTGCAGGCGCCGCCCGTCATCGCAATGCCGTTAGCCGCTCCGCCCTGCCCGCCAGCCTCCCGCTGCCATTGGTTGTCAGGGGAAGCCCGCCTCCTTCTCCCGCTGCGCTATTGGTTAATGGAGCTGTCGCTCATTTTGGGGGCAGAGGTGGAGCCACGCCTTCCTGGGTAGGCCCCGCCCTTTCTCGTTCTCCCTGAGGGACCTGCCCGCCATTGATCATGGCCGCGGTCCGCTCTGACCGGGGGTACGGAACGGGGCGGGTCACTGGGCCTGGGGCAGGAGATCTGGGCTGGATATGGGGCAGCACAGAACCCGAGGCAGTGCAGGAGGGCACCGACAAGTTGTGGAGCAACTGAACCTCGAACCTGATTTTATTAAGCAGTGAGAGACTGGGTGATGCCTTAGGAGGCCGCAGTACTCCACTAGAGGGCCCCAATGTTTAGGAGGACCCCCCCCCCCAATTGCAATGTTTTCCCCTGAAATGGTTGGAAGGGGCAGCCCTAAGGCTCCAAATCCCCCCCAGAACGTTGCAGGAGGCTGGCCCCCATAAAATAGTGGGGAGGAGAGCAAACATAGTATTCCTGAGCACACCCCAAAATTGCCCCTGGGACTTGCAGCTTTGTCTCTTGGCAAAGCAGAGGCTTCCTTCACTCACAAGAGTCCTTAGGAAAGTGATGTTGGTGTGTAGTTTAGGGATGTCCTCCAAGCTGAATACTGTTACAGTTATGGTGGCAGGACGGAATCCGGCTCTGGTCAAGGGTGGGTGATTTAGTGCGATTCTGCTGGGTTAAAGTCATAGTTTATGTGCTGGTTTGTTGTTTTGAGAGGGTTCATATAGTTCCCACAGCCTCTCATTTAAATTCAGTCTGGTTGCAAGTCCTCCTGGGAGTAGGGGAGCAGGGGAAGTGGTTCCCGATGGAAAAGGATACAAATCCGGGGTGAAATGGAAAGGGGTACAAATACAGAGTATGATGGAAAGGGATAAAAATACAAGGTAAAAACAGTAACACTTAACAGCGGCAACTTAAGGCAAGTCCCAGAACTCTAACATTTAATATTCAACAGCAGACCAACACTTCAAATTAAGACCTTATTAACTTCATCAACATCAACTAGCAATTACCACTCTGACAGAGATCTCTCATCTCCAGGGTTTCATTTCTCACAATATCCTCCCTCTTTCTTTTTGATCGGGTTTAAACCCGCATCAATTTGTAATTTCTGTTTCTTGGACATAAAACTTTCATAACTTCTGATACTGGTCATAAATTTTTTTAGCTGTTTTATTTTCTCTTTCTTGACTTTCAATCATCATTATTTTGGTTTGGGCTTGAGAAGTTGTTTCTGAAAAGTGTGTACTAGCCTGAATTGTAGATGATATAATCTTAATTAGACATGAGAGTAGGCAAGATAAGAATATTAAACTTATTAGTGCTGCTGCTACTATAAAAATTACTTTCTTCCACCGTTTCCCTTTAAAAGGCCAAAAATCATCCCACCAACTGGTGTCCATTAGGGTAGTCCAGTCTTGATTTCTCACATATGCTATTTTTTGTATTTCTGTTGAGATGTTTCTTATTACCTCACTTCTATCATCGATTTCCAGGCAGCACTCTGATGAATTAAATTTTCCACATATCTCTCCCTTATTGGCTAATAAGTAATTAACTGCAAGTTGAATTTGGTAGATGACAGTTCAAGTTTGGGCCAATTGGTAATTAATATGGTCAAGGACAAGTGATGCTCTGTTGGAGACTACTTCTAGTACTGCCTGGAGTTGAATGATCCTATTGAGCATGTAAATTGGGGTATGATATCCCCAGGATCCATCCTGTGCCCAAGTTGCAGGTCCATAGGGGTTAATTATCTCTTCTGGCATCCAGATTTTTCCCTTCCAGTTTTGTTTCTCCCGCAGATCAATTATATTCCTCTTTTTCCGGTTAGTCTTTCTCAAATTTTCATACAATGGAACCCCTAAACTTGACCCTGATTCCTTTGGCAATAGAAAGAAAGCAGGTTTGATGACACCTATAGTGCAGCTTCCCATCCAGTCTCCTGGAAGAGTAGTATAGGCTGTGTTGCCACAAATCCAAAATAGATGATTGGGGGCTTTCCAAAATATGTCTCAGACTTCCCAAGAGTATTCCCAGTATTAAGATATTTGTCTTATTCCGCAAAATGGGTTTACCCCTTTTTCTGCACATTTGTGCAGCCTATACCCTTCATGATAAACATACCTTTTCCTTTTTCCCGATGGACCAGTATTGATTTGGCTCTTGGGGAATCCATCTAGCATTTAAGCCTTCAATCTTTACATACTTCTTGCATGCCATCTTTCCCACTGGGGTGTTATATCTCTTCCCTGCTCTTATTATGCATTCTTCCCCAATTACTTTAGATTTTAAGTCCCATTGTTCTTTCCTTCTTTGTCCTAAAATTTGAGGTTTCTGTCCTGATTGTTCCCACCTTAGAATTTCTAATGGTCCTAAACTATTTTCCTCCCATGGCCAAATTTCTGTCATTTTAGTACTCCCACAGACCCAGCAGTTGGTTAGATTTAGTTACTTACTAATTCTTTCAGCTAGGTCTAGGAATAGGTTCTTCCCTAAGGGCATTTCTAATTCATCCTTTTTGGTGGTTACTGTTAGTTGTCTTTCCTTTATTAGATCTTTCAGTCCTTCCTGATTACTTTCATGCTCAAAACAAAACCAAGTTTCTCCTACAGGGCATTCTCCAAGTAAGTATTGCCTAAATGAGGCTGTGCTTCTCGCAATCCAATAGACTTTCCCATCCTCCTGACAGGTTTATAAATGGGAGTAGTTAAAACAATTAGGGTTTACATTTGTGTGGACCCTTATCAGTGACCCAAGGTTCTCCCCATCGTATAGGGGGTGATAGCAGTTAGTACATGGATTTTCCTTGCTCCCTTTACGTTTCATAAACAGGACTAACACCAGTCCTCCCAAGAGTCTGGAATGAACCATCACCATGATCTCACCCAGCCTTGCCTCTTAGGACTGGGGAACTTTCTCCCCTATAATGGGCCGCAGGGTCTTCTCTTTCCTCCCACTTCCTATCAATTTAATAGCTCTCGAGGAATGTTCTGTAGGGGTGTAGGTTTGAAACCTCTGGGGGTTTTCTTTGGAGAAAAATAGATTATTAGAACTCTATTGGTGGTATAACCTTTTAGTAAGTTTGAACTTAACTATAATACTAACAGTTAATTCTTATAACTCTTCAACTTGTAATCTTGAACAGTTTAAAATAGATGGAGGAGCCCATTCTCTATATTCGAAATAATATATGAAATCTTAACACCAAACAGTTAACAAAATGTTCACTCTAATCTCTAATCCAATAATATGATAATATACTCCAAAACAAATGAAGGTTTCAACACAAAAATCTAAAAATTCTACATTTATAAGTTACCAAGAATAACAATAATGACTTGAACAAAAAGTAGAATAATCTTAATATATTAGTCTTGTACTTTTATCAGTCTTTCTAAGCGACCTTTGGTTTCCTTCTAAAGGTAACTTTGAGATTTTTTGAGTTCAGGATTGCAACCCACGTGGAAGCGTCTGTAGTTGGTGCTGTTGAATCCAGTCTGCTGTTTGGGGAGGGGGGTGGTTCCGGTCCTTTGAGTCGAGTGATGTGAGTCCAGCCTCTTTCTTGTGTCCTTACTGCAGTGTGTGCCGTGAATAATACCAGGAAGGGGCCTTCAAATTTTGAAGTTAATGGAGTATTGCTCCATGACTTAATTAGTACCCAATCTCCCAGACTTATTTGGTGCACATCTGTATCAAGGGGGGAGGTTTGGGGAAGATATCCTCTTTTTCTCAGACTCTCTAGGGTCTTTCCAGTGGTTTCTAGGTACTTTTGGGTAGCTGTTTCCCCTTCTAAATAGTCCCCAATACTATAGGGAGTCATGAAAAATAGGAGTCCAAACATCATTTCATAGGGCAAAACCCCTATGTCCAATCGGGGTCCTGTCCTGATCTTTAAAAGGGCAAAGGGGATACATTTGAGCCAGTTCATCTGCATTTCTGCAATTAATTTTGTTAATACATTCTTGAGGGTTTTATTCATTCTTTCTACCCTCCCAGAGCTCTGGGGATACCATGGGGTGTGTAATCTCCATTTTATTCCTAAAGCCTCAACTATTTTATGCAATACTTGGGCAATAAAGTGTGGTCCCCTATCTGATTCAATATTGTTCACCAATCTGTATGGGGGAATGATGTTTTCTAAGATAATCCTGGCAACTATTTCTGCGGTCTCTTTTCTAGTTGGAAAGGCTTCTACCCAATGAGTAAGGTGGTCAACTATTACCAATAAGTGTTTGTAAGTCTGTACAGGGGGCATTTCAGTAAAATCTATTTGAACATTTTGGAATGGTCTTTGGACTAATTCTCTTCTCCCTGGTATATTCTTCCGCATCACTTTTTGTTTTACTTTTTGGCAAATTAAGCACCCTTGAGTTACTGCTTTTGCTAACTCATGTATTCCGATACATAGGTTTTCTCTTAAAAAGAAAGAGAACCCTCAATGGTTAATTCATTGGACCCCTCAATGGGTTAATTCATGTATCTCTGTTAACATTTTCCTGGCTAGGGCTTTATTTAAAAATTTACGCCCATCTGATGTCAACCACTCCGCTTGTTCCACCTGATGCATTTTTAATCCCTTTATTGCTTTTAGTTCTTTCTCACTGAATATTGGTTCTCCTTTCCTATTTTCACCTAACACTTTGTTTAACCTGAGTAATTTCACTGGCTCCCCTGTGTCTAATGCTACCTCCTTAGCCATTTGGTCAGCTAACTGATTCCCTTTTTCCTCGATGGTATTCCCTTTCTGATGTCCCTTAACATATACCACTGCAATCTCTGCAGGTTTAGGTAGAGACTCTAATATTGATCTTATCAGTTCTGTGTGCACTAAGTTTTTTCCTTTGGAGTTCAGATACCCACGTTCCTCCCAAATCTTTCCAAATGTATGAACGATTCCAAAGGCATACCGTGAGTCAGTGTAAATTGTCCCTTGGTCCCCTTTCAATAAGTCAAATCCCCTCTTTAAAGCATAGATTTCATAGCACTGAGTTAACCAATTAGAAGGCAGTTTGCCCTTCTAGGTAATTCTCATGTCTTCCTTTTTATGTAGTTTCAATTATTGCATATCCAGACATTTTTTTTCCCTCTACTACTCTTGAAGTAGAGTAGAGTAAATACTTGAAGTAGTATTTAGCCTGAAGTAGTATTTATCTGTAAATAATTTTCTCCCATAAGGTAGAGGTATCTCTTCTAGATCTTCCCTAATTTTTGTCTGAAAGTCCACTAGTTCCAAGCAGTTATGCTCTAGTTCTAATAACGGCTCTCCAGAGAGAAACTGCGCTGGATTTAGAGTTTTAGAGGTTACCAGCTCTAGGTTATCAGCATCTATTAAGACTATTTCATACTTTAATACTCTGGAGTCAATAAGCCACTTCTGGGCTCTTTGGCTTAAAATTGTTTTTAGATCATGTAGTGTATGGATTCTTATTTTACCTCGCAGGGTCAGTTTGTGAGTCTCTTCAATTAAGGTGGCTGCTGCAGCAACTACTTGAATACAGGTGGGCCACCCCCCAGCTACCAGGTCTAGCAGTTTGGAGATGTAAGCAATTGGTTTCTTACACCCCACCCACTCTTGGGTTACCACCCCATATGCAGTTCCTTTTTCAGTATTTACAAACAGGTCAAATTCTTTTTCCAGATAGGACAAACTTAGGGCAGGTGCTGAGGATTGTTTGTCTTTCAAATTATTTAGTTTTTCGTCATCCTCAATTGTCCATTCTATTGGGTCAGGGTTTACTAATTTGTCATACAAAAATTTTACACTTTGGGTATATTGGTCTAACGATAACTTACAGTACCCAAATAAGCCTAATAGTTTTCTGATGTCTCTCTTAATTTTTGGTGCTGGTATGGATAGGATGCCTGAAATTCTTTCAGGACTTAATTTCTTATATCCTTTCCCAATTATGTGTCCCAGATAAGTAACTTCCACTTCCACAAATTCCAATTTATTCTGGGATACTTTTAAACTCTTTGCTCCTAGGAAATTTAAAAGACATATACTTGTTGCCCTGACATTATTCTGTTCCTCTCCAGATATTAATAAGTCATCTACATATTGTAGAATTTGTACTTCACTCTCAGAGGTGAATTGTTCTAAAAGCCCTTCTAAGGCTTGCCTGAAGAGATTTGGGGACTTGGTAAATCCTTGGGGTAGGCGCGTCCACCTTAATTGTTGTTTCCTCCTCTTCTCTGGATGTTCCCACTCAAATGCGAACCAATCCATACATTCCGCAGCAAGAGGACATGCCCAAAATGCATCTTTTAAATCTGTAATTGTAAATCAGGCATGCTCCCTTGGGATCTGACTCAAGAGGGTGTGGGGATTCTGGACCACTGGATGCCTGGTTACAGTTCTCTTATTTATTTCTCTTAAGTCTTGGACCAACCGGTATTTTCCGTCTAGCTTCTTGATTGCTAAAATGGTGTTGTGGGGAGACATACATGGCTCCAGGATACCTTCCTCTAATAGCTGCTCAATCACAGTCCCTTTTTACCCTTAATAGACATTGGGTATTGTTTTACCCAAACGGGAGGAATTCCTTTTTGCATTTCAGTTCTTGTTGGTGGGATGTCTAGATAGCCCCTCTTTCCTTCTCCTGCCCAAACCTTTGGGTTTATCTGCTCTGTATCTCCCGATTTAAATTTCATGATCTGGACTATCATTCTCCCATCCTTTGGGATAATCCCCACTCCTAATTGGACCTGTAGGTCCCTTCGTAGATAAAATCAGCCACACACTGCCTTCCGTTTCCTTTAATTTCTACGTTTTCAAGTATGGAGGCTCTAAATGGTTTCCCCTCCGCTCCATCCTCTCACAGACCTTTCTCCCAGTCGTCACTCCTGCAGGTAATTCCTTTATACTTGATCTATCTGCTCCAGTATCAACTAAAAATTCCAATTCCTCACTTTGGGGACCCACCTTAAAGTTTACTAGGGGCTCTTCTTGATGGTACATTGGATCCCCTAACATGTAAAGCCCATGACACCCCTAGTTGTCATCCCTCAGAAATCTCTCAAGAGTCTCTTGTTCTTTTACCATTGCCTCATCAAAAAAGAGTTTATTGCAATCCCTTCTTATGTGTCCTATCTCTCCACAATAATAACATTTCATGTCTCTCAGTGGTGCCCTTGGTCTCCTGTTTGTATCCACCTGTGGAGGTAGTATAGGTTTATCTTTGGGTGTTTCAAAGGAGGACTTTTGTCCACCCTCAGCGATTCTTGATGGTTGTCCCCGCTGATCTCTGGTTACCCCTAGACTTTCCCGGGCTATAGCTACCGTGATTCTAGCTTTAGCTTTAGTTTTCTCTTCTTCTCTCCTTAAATATATCTTTAAATCTTCCTTTAACAGTTCATTTATTCCCTTCTCCTGCCAGTCCTCCATTTTCTCTAACTTTCTCCAGATGTCTGGCCACGATTTTGTAAGAAATTGCACTGTTAGAAGTATTTGGCCTTCAGATCTATCAGGATCTATATTGGAATATAACTGGAAGTTGTTCTTTAATCTATTAAGCCAAGTAGCTGGGGTTTCATCCTTTTCTTGCATGTTATCAAAAGCTAGTTTTGTGTTATTACTTCAAGGGAACTGATTCCTTTTGTTCCTCTAACCATCAGAGACCTATACTCTTCCATGTTCCTTTTATCTTCCTCTTCACTAGGGTCCCACTCAGGGTCCTGTAAGGGTAATTTTTGGTCACTGGGATCTCCTGAATGATTTTCTCGCTCCCAGATCCACATTCCTGCGGCCCTCACTTCTTCAGGGCTGAACAAAATTTTAAAAATAGAGTTCAACTCTCCCCAGGTGTAAATGTTGGGGCCTAGAAATTGGTCTGCTTGGTTTGATATACCTACTGGATCCTCCACTAAGTTCCCTAACTCCTTTTTAATGCCTCGAACTTCAGTGGCTGTTAATGGGGCATTCACAAACCCAAGTCTCCTATGGATCCCACCCAAGGGGACTTCTCTAAGAGGAAAAAGCTTCTCTGCTTCAGATGTTTTAGATCTTGTATTACAGTAAGGTCCCTCTGGGAAGTTACCCTTCTGGGAAGAAAACAGGAGTGGGGGCTAGTGGGCTTATGCTAACTGGGTTAGAGATGGAAGTGCTCCCTGCCAGTTAGGAGGAGGTAATGGTATAGCAGTAGGTAAGGGGGAAGAAACTGAACCTGTAGGAAGGGACACTGGGGGTGGGGCTGGAGGGACAGTTGAAGAGATTGAGAGGGAGACTGGAGAAATAGCCGGATTAGAGGGAGGTGGGACAGAAGTATTTGGAGCAAGTGAGGGAGTTGAGGTTAGGTTAGGAGTATTAACCATAGGAGTGTTAATCAGAGGTGGTAATGGGATCAGGGCAGCTGCTGGTTCTGGGGATGGAGAGGCCAGAGGTAAAATCGGGGGATCTGGGAGAGGAACCTGGGGCATCGCTGGGTAAATAGGAGGGAAATGATGAGGAGGTAAGTAATCAAGAAGGTCCCACTTATCACTAACCTCTTCTCTCCTCTCATTCTTTTCTTCCTGTTTCTGTAGTTTACAAATTTTTATAACCTTATAAACGGTGGTATCCCTCTGCCAATATGCAGCATATGTTAACTGCTCAAGATTGGGACTTTCTTGGGTTTTCAGGTGTTGGTTTAATTGGAAACACATCCATGGATCTCTTGTCCCATACCACGGCAACTCCTCCTGCAGGTTTAACTTAGGCCAGACTTCCATACAATAGTGAATAATTTTTATTTTGTCTAAGCCTTTCGTGGCCTCCCAAGTGTCCCATTGATCTAGCATCTGTCCAAGAGGACTATCAGGGGGGATATTTTTCTCTTTTTTCTCATTTTCCCTTCCAAATCTTCTTCTGTTACTCAAACACTTTCCCATACTGACTCTAATTGGGTTCTTAACTGAAACCTTAAGGTGCCCCTACCTGAACGAAAACTACAGACGGGCAACACAACACTTAATATTCTTTTACTGTCCAAACAATCTTTCACTTTCACACTGGTAAGCATGGGGAATTTACTCACACACTCAGAACAAGGAGGGGAAACTCACCCACACGCCAGGGCTCGACTTCTCACTTCCCTGGGGTTAGGTCCCAACGAGGCTGCCACTTGCCCCTCCCTTGCAAACCTACAGTATGTAGTTTCATTTCTCACACAATCACTGCACAAGCCCTGGGGACTCAAAGACAATGGAAGGGAGACAAAGAGCTCCTGAGGCCTTTCTGTATTTTAATCAGCCCCATGGTGGATTTAGGGCTGGGTGCAGGAGCCTCAGGCACGCAGAGAAGGATGAAGAAGCTGCTCAAGGATTCAGCAGCAAAACTCCAAGTGCCTTGGAGCATGGCTGGGCCCCAGTGAGGGCAGGGAGTGCCAAGGACTGCCCAGGGCCTGGTGAGAGCAGATCCTTGAGGCCAGGATTGCAGGGAGCCCAAGGAATGAGCAGGGAACTGCAATGCTGAGCAAGGCCTGACTTGGCTGCAGGAAGCAGAGAGGCCAAGCCCTGAGCCCAGCCTGGGCCAGCAGGGCCTGTCCCTCACGGTTGCCTCGGGGCTCTTTGTGGGCCAGGGGGATGTGAGGGGCAGCAAGGACAAATGCCACAAACCCGTGTGACACTCCAGATCCTCAGCGAACTGAGGGCCAGTGTGACACAGCGAGGCCTCATGGAAACAAGAGGCCATTGTGAGCCTGCGGGGCTGTGACACCCAAGAACACTCAAATGCTGGGGCTGACCAAAGGCTCCTTTCCTTGAGTTTGGTGCACAGGAGAAACACCAACCAGATATTCTCAAGAGGTCAAAATGACACCAAATTTTACCCGTAAAATACAGAAAATCAAGGAACTTTGGCAAAGAATTTAATATAACATCCAACTCAACACAAAACTCTTATTATAGCATGAACTTCATTAACTTAGCCCATTTATCCTGGATACCTCTAACCCTTGAGATGCTGAGTTACCCAAAAATGTTCAAGGTAAAGAGGATAAGAAGAAAAAGCAAAGAGAGAGAACGGTAGAAAGACAGATTTACAGACAGACACACATTTAGCTACCAACTGCTTGGGTTCCAGTGTGGGTGAGACACAAACCCCAGGAGGAGGGTCCAGACCGTGGACTGAGCTCGTGCTCTGTTCCTTTAAACCCTCAGGCCTTCGTGCAGCTATTGTGACACTGCAGAAACAAGGAAACCATTGCTGACAGCACAGAACCTCATGGAACCAAGGGCCCATGGCGACACTGAGGTGCCTCATGGAATCAAGGAGAACATTGTGAAAGGTGGGAGCCCTGTGGAACCCAGGGGACATGGAACAGGTCTGGCTGGTTTGGCTTCCTGGGGACCACCTGATAGGTCCAGTTGACCTTGGCATGTCGAGGGCTGCTTCTCATCTGCCCCTGGGGCACTGGGGCTCTGGGCTCTCCTTCCTGTGGGAAAGAGCTGCCCTTCTCCTCCAGGCACCCATGGCCAAAATCAGGATTCCTCCTCCAAAATTTTGTCTATCCAAGAATTGTTCCCAGATGAAATCTGCCAGGACAGACAGATCTGGCTGTCTTGGCCACCCATGGGCCACCTCTCGCCTGCCTTTGAAACACTGGGACCATGTGCTTTTCTTTCTTATGGGAAAAAAGCATCTTTCACATCCAGGCACCCATGGCAAAATGGGGACTCCACCTCCAGAATTCCAAGCATATATCCCAGACAAAAGTTTCCAGGGGAGACAAGTCTGGCTGGCCTTGGTTTCCAAAGAGCTGGTTCTCATCTGCCTTTTGAAACACTGGGGGTCTGTGCTTTCCTAACAAAAAACCACTTCTTCCGTTCCAGGCACTTGCAACCAAAATTGAGATTCCACCTCCAAAAATCACTTTGTCCAAGGATAGCCCACAGAAAAGGCATCCAGAGAGACAGGTCTAGAAATCTTGGCCTATGGTGACCACATCTCATCTTCTTCCAAAAAACTTGGGCTTTGCACTTCTCTTTCCTATGGAAAAAACCATCCACCTCAATCAGGTACTCATGGCTGAAACTGGGATTCCACCTCCAAAACTCTGTCCATCCAAGGACTGCTCCCAAGTGAAAGCTGCAAGGACAGACAGGTCTGGCTGCCCTTGGCAGGGGCTGCCTCTCACCTGCTTTTGAAACACTGGGGCTTGGTGCTTTCTTTCCAATGGAAAAGAACTGTCATTTTCCTCAAGGTGTCTATGGCTGAAATTGAGACTCAGCCTCCAAAATTCTCTATGTCTAAGGATTCCTCCCAGGCAAAATGACCAGAATTGGGATTCCACCTGCATAATTCCCTACATCCAAGGGTTGCTTTCAGACAAAAGCTACCAGGACAGAGTTTGAGTTGACCTTGGCCTCTGGTAGCTACCTTTCATATGCCCCTGAAACACCAGTGTTCCATGATTTCCTTCCTATGGAAAAGAACCATCATTCTCTAGGCATTAATGTCCAAAACTGGTGTTCCGCCTCTAAAATTTCAAATATCCAGAGATTGCTCCCAGACAAAATCTGCCAGCACTATCTTATCTGGCTGTCCTTGGCCTCTGGTGACTGCCCCTCATATGCCCCTGGAACACTGGGGTTTGGTTGTTTCTTTCTGGTAGAGACACTGTGAGACACTGTGGGAACTCGTGGAGCCATGGAGACCATCGTGACACTTCTGGGTGTCATGGAACCAAGGGGTATTGTTACAGTGTGTGGCCTTGTGGCAGCAATGCCATCACTGTGGCACTGTTGGGCTGCAGGGTCCCAAGGGGCCAGTGTGAAGCAGCAGGGCTTTGTGGAACAGGGAGGCCATTGCTGCATTTCAGGGCCTCCTGGAACCAAAGGACTGCTGTGATCCTGCAGGGCACCTAGGATCCATACAGGGCATTGTGGAATTGCAAGGCCCCATGGAATCATGGTGACCATTGTGACACTGTGGGGCCCCACAGAACCAAAGGGCCACTGTGACCCTGCAGGGCCTCATGGAAGCACGGGGCCATTGTGACACTGCAGAAGCAAGGAGAACATTGTGACACTGCAGGGCCTGCTGGAACCAAGGGGACATGGAACAGGTCTAGGTGGTTTGGCCTCCCAGAGCCACCTGACAGGTCCAGATGATCTTGGAATGCTGAGGGCTACCTCTCATCAGCCCCTGGAGAGCTGGGGCTCTGTGCTTTCCTTCCTATGGAAAAGAACCATCTGTCTTCCCAGGTGCCCATGACCAAAATTTCCCCATGGCCAAATTTGCCCCCTGAAAAATTCCCTATATGCAAGGGTTCTCCCAGACAAAAGCTGCCAGGACAGAGAGCTCTGGCTGGCCTTGGCCTGTGGTGAACACCTCTCATCTCAAGGAAGCCTTGAGGAAAGCATTTGAACAGGTCTGACTACTGGAACATCAATGAAGCTCTCATCCTCGTAAAAACTCAGATGCTCTTCTGATCACATCTGTCTTTTTTTTTTTTTCTCATTGTGTATTATGCATGAAATATTTCTTTCAGCTACATAATATTATTCTTCTCCCTCTACCAGTGTTATCTGACACAAAACACCTCCTCTACATATGGATCCAGTTCACTTGTATAAGAAAACTCAAGAAAGAATGAGCAGGAATTATTTTTCTCTGCTCCCATCTGTCCCATCTCTTCCAGAGCTGGAGGTGCAGCCCCACCACTTGGCAGGGCTCAAGGGCTCACCAGCTCAGCTCCCACCCAGAGAACTTGCAGACCCTGGGCTGCTCTTCTTGGTCCCTGCATGCTTAGCCAGGCCGAGATGGACACTGATGGTTTCTGGGCCAGGCTCTCTGAGCCCAGCTCAGCTCCCCTGAAAGCTCTGCCAGCTGCCCTGAGCTCTGGGCAGCACCAAGGGCCTCTCCCCAGCCCAGCCCAGCCGGCTCTGGCCCCACAGCTCTGCTCAGGCCAGGCTGCTCTGGGCACTGCCCCATGGCCTCAGCCCCTGGCAAGGGCACAGCAGCAGCTGCAGCTGCCACAGGACTCAGCCCCACCATGGGTGAACGTGCCTGGCCAAGGGACAGGAGGCTCCCTGGGTGCCCTGCTCCCCTCTGCCTGAGGTGCTGAGAGCTCTGCAGCCCTTGCTGCCATCCCATCTGCCCAGGGCAGCACAAGAGCCCCGGCTTTGGGGCCCTCAAGAGCTGCTACCGCTCCAGGCCCAGGGCCCATGCCAAAGCTGGGGCAGCCACAAAGCTGTGTCCATTGCTGTTCATTGTTGCTGTGATGAGGATGTATCATCAGCACCTTGGAGGTTCCCTTATGAAGTTTACTTTTCCAGTGGCCTCTTCTTTCTTGAGCTCTTCACTTGAGAAATTCAGTGACAAAGGCTCATAAACATTTGTCCAAAACATCCAAAGAAGACAAACCCATGGGAATAATTCAAGGCTTGAATTCTTCTGTGGTTAATTAGACAGAGTTAAGAAGTATATTCAAAGTGAATCTACTAAATGGAAAACAATGAAGGGAGAATTATTTGTCCTGTTTAGTTTTCTTTTCCTGTTTATAGATTGATATCAGCAATCCCCAGCTGATATTGATCCCCAGCACCTCCTAATTCAGTTTGAATAGACATGAAAATCAAGATCCTTTATGGCTGACAATCAATCACACTTTGTCCCTACCCCCACCCCACCATTTCCCCCATCCAACTTGAATGCAAACCCCCTACTTCCAAATTATTATAATTTTGAAATTTAAGGGCTCTCAGGCAAAGATATGGGAATAGCAATAACAGTTCTTTACTTGTATGTTTAACAAGGCAAGTGTCTTGGTTTAGGGCAAATTTGGAATTCTTTTAGAAAGGGATTCTTTTAGAAAGCAGACTGAATTGGCCCCTCCCACAACCAGTTCAGGAAAATATATCTCTTTGGAGAAGAGTGAAAAAAACTGTTATTAAACAATAAAACTTAAACAATACAACTTCTTGCTACTCTAAGACAGAGACAAACTTAGAAAGTCCCCTCTGTGGTCTGCAGCTCGACTCACTCAGTCTCTTATCAGTCCTTCTGGTGCTGGAAATGTTGTGCCTCAGGCCTGGTCTGGTGGGCCAGAGTTGTGAGATCTTGGTGCTCTTTTGGTGTTCAGTGTAGAGCAGGTTTAAGCAGATCTAAAGAAAAGGAAAAAATAGTCTAGGATATTGCTGGCCAGGGGTATATGTACAAATCACAAACGGGACAGGACCTTTTGTAGCTTCAACTCCAAAATCCTAGTAGTTGGTCTTGAGTGTAACTAGGTACTTTCTGCTAAAGGCTCCAGGACAAACCATAGCTCCCGACTGCAGAGTAGAGCGCGTTCTTCACATCTTGTCCTGTCCTCACTGAGTGAAGGGCTACTGCATGAGCAATCTCCTGCTTGATCTGTGCAAAGGCTTGTTGCTGCTCAGGGCCCCAGTGGAAAGTGTTCTTCTTACAGGTGACCGGATAGAGAGGGCTCACAGTCTGGCTGCACTCAGGAATATGCATTCTCTAAAAACCTATGGCACTTAGGAAAGCTTGTGTTTCTTTCTTGTTGGATGCTGGAGACATTGCTGTTATTTTGTTGATGACATCAGTGGGAATCTGACCCCGTCTGTTTTGCCATTTTGCTCCCAGGAACTGGATTTCTTGAGCAGGTCTCTTGACTTTGCTCTTCTTGATTGTGAAGCTGGTTTTCAGGAGAATCTGGATGATTTTCTCTCTTTTCTTAAACTTCTGCTGTTGTCTTCTCCCACACAATGATGTCATTACTATACTGCAGATGTTTCGGAGCTTCACTCTTTTCTAGTGTAGTCTCAATCAGTCTATGGTAAATGGTGGGGCTGTGTTTGGGGCAGTCGGTTGCAGGTGTACTGCACGGCCCTCTAGGTGAAAGCAAACTGAGGCCTGTATTCTGCCGCCAGAGGAATGGAGAAAAATGCATTGGCAATGTCTCTAGTGGCAAACTATGTCACTGCCTTGGGCTCTTCAACTCATACTGGAGCTCCAACATGTCTGTCACAGAGCGCTCAGCGGCGGAGTCACTTCATTCAGTGCACAGTAGTCCACAGTCAATCTTTATTCTCTTTCAGATTTAGACACATGCCAAATGGGGCTGTTGAAGGGTGAGTGGGTTTTGCTGACCACCCCTTGGCTTTCCAGCTCTTGGATCACCTTATGGATGGGAATCACTGCAGCAGGCCATGGGCCTGCTAGGGCCCCATGGAGGGCAGAGGCCTAAAGATATGAAATGCCAAGTCATGGCAAGCCCCTCTCTTCCACCTTTCGGACCCCAACTTATCTCTCTGTAAGCCCACAGGTCACTTACCCTGAACCCCTGCTACTGGACAATTTCTGATCCCCCTATACCCTATATTACCCTGATTTAGGTTTCTAAGCAATCGGCTTAAAAGGGAATACAAATGCTCATTACTCATCTCCTTAAGTACTGCTCTTTCTAGGCGTTGGACACAGCCAACTACATAAAGAGAATCAGAAACAATGTTAATGGCCTCATTGTTCAAATTTTCAGAAGTCCAAATTACAGCTTTCAATTCTAATGTCTGCAACGTATCTTTTACCTCTCTCTAAAAATGGCATGCTTTTCCCACACCTTGCCTTGCTGCCAAGTGCAGGCAGCCCTTTTTGACCTTTTACCTGCATCTGTAAGTACTGTCTGCCCAGACACTGGACAGTCAGATCTCCAGGGTCTGTCCTCCAGACGCTGATGCTCCAATAAAGATAACACTTGGTGCCGTGGATAAGTATTGTGAACTTTACCATCCTATCCAGCCAAAGCTATCTGTAAAGAAACAGAATGCCTAATTCCCCATTCAAGATACCAGTTAGCCAATGGTACTAC
>JAWWMS010000323.1:0-19531 GCA_035048045.1 Chlorospingus semifuscus
TATATTCTATATTTTATAAGTATATAATTATATATAGCTATACATATTATAAAATTATAATTATGTAATTATATATATAGCTATATATATAATTAGCTATATAGCTCACTATTAGTGATAGCTAAACTATTCAAAGAAAGACAATTGTTTCTGTACTTTTGATGTGTCTTTTGATATCATCCCATGATTCTGTTGTTTCACAAGTAATCAAATGCTCAGTGTTGCAGTTTAACCACTAAGATTATAGCTACGTCTAGATATTGTCATTTTTGATAGTAAATAAATAACACATTAAACACATAAATATATTGAGATATAATCTAATATTAATAATCTAATATTAATCTATATCTAATATTCTAACATTATTAAGTGACATTTATGGCAAGACTAATTTTTTAATATTTTAATATACATGTGTGATTTTTGATTTGTTGCAGCATTACAAACTTCGAGAAGAGAATTTTGTAGATCCTTTGAAGTCACACCTATTTTAAATCAACTATTTTGGAAAACATTGTTCCAATATAGTAGTACTTTAACACAGTTCAGTCTGGTGATGTAAATGAGTGGAGCATTTTCCCAAGACTTAATTAGAGTTCCGAAATACCAGGTGTGATTATGTGCACCATGTGGGACTGATGCATGTTATAATTACTGCATGTTGTTACCGTGTTGTACCTGAGTTCTGCAGTGAGTGCTGCTCTTCATTACAGCCACAGGCAGAGGAGGCAAGGGAGAAAGGCAGAAGAGAAAGCACTTTTCAGAGTTTCCACAATAACCCCACAGACCTGATTTTTTATGTGCAGCAGAAGAGCCAGGGAAAAAAGGCAGGAATGTTCAACTTAGGCTCCTCTCCAGGATCAGCATCATATGGAAGAGATAAAAATACGAGCTGAAAAATTCAGCAGTCGATCCAGACTGAAACTGTCTTCTGCTCCTGGAACTATTCCTGGCTCAGAGAGGAAAAGAGGAAAGTGTCCCAAGTCAGAGATGACTCACTGCAGAGTGGAGTGGAATGCCACACTGGCTCCCTGGGAGTTTGCCACAGCTCAGGTGTGATGCACAAACCTTTTCAGGCCTCTGCCAGTGGCTGCTGGAAACACAAGTAACTTTTAATCTCAGTCATTCTGTATCTGAATGAACTAAGATGTATTCCACAAAGTACTTGATAGAGAAGAAAACTCTAAAGAGTTTTCTCTTTAGAAAGTAGGAAATTACTAGAAGCAATTTCTAGAAGTAGGAAATTACTTTTTTGTATGCCGCTTGAAAAAGCAGAATTCCTGTTCAGCCTACAATGTCCTCAGTAAAAAATAAAGATTGAAAGCACAAACAGAATGAAAGTCAATGTGACCTCAATAGAGAAGAGCAGAGTTAAAAAAAAAAAAGAAAAAGGAAAAAGAAAAAAAGCAGGGTATAACCATGTGCTCAAACATAAAGCACATAAAAGCAATTCCATTGACTTCACCAGCACCACTGATGTACTCTGTGACTGCTGGGAACTTGACCTCAGCAGGCTGTGTACAACCTTCTTATCATCAAGAGAGTCGCATCAGGATAGTCTAGTGTCTCTGCAAGGACAGAACATAATTAAATGAGATCACATCTAGCAGAGGAAAGCATAATGTTAATCTGCAGTAGTAGTAAAAATATTCCCTGGTTATAAAATTCCTTAATGAAGCTTAAATAGCTTCTCTTCTTTCCAGAAAAACAACATCCTGCCATTAGAAATATCATGCCAGGTGACCATAAGAAGAGGCAAACATGCATTTTCTTGTTTTGGTTCTTCCCTCATGACTGCACACATCTACATCTATGCTTGGATTTTTATTTTAAGACTGAAAAGGGCAGAAGGCAAGTGATTTATTCCAACATGCTGTGCCATTGTAGCACTGAACTGGGGCTGGTTGGGCTGGAAAATAATTGGTTGCTAAAAGCAATAAAAGGTGGGAGTACCTTTAAAAGATATCTAACATGCTAATTGTTAAATTAGGCTGAAATTACATTATTAAAGAAAGTTTTCAAGTGTCTGAAATGAAAGAATGTCATACATTCTCCACTGAGGAAATCTAGATCTCACCAGAGGGGACATCCACTATCACTATTCTGCTATTTTTTCTGTTTTGTCTTTTATAGCAATGTTGTCACCAGACAGAATAAAAAAGCTGAGAGGTGGTCGAGAGTTGAAAGAATGAGCAGACAGATAAATGATGTAAGAATTCGAAAAATAACTCAAAATTTTTAAATTACACACAGGGCAAAGCTGGTACAAAACAGCTGATAAAAAACTGAGGCTATTTTGAACGTAGATGTTATACATCTTCTATTTTTGTTTCAACAGATAACATGCAGCATCAAAATCAGTGGAATCATACCACTACAAATATATGTTTATTTCATATATAATAAGATATAACTGAATTAATTTTCAAGTCTGGTTCCCTATCTCTCTCCTTTGCTTGGTTATTTTGTTTGGTTTAGCTTTATTCCCTCCAAATGATGCCATCTATTCATGGCATCTTGTATTCATGTTGCTATTCTCACCATTTCTGATTGATTTTGTTGTTAAATCCATCCATTCCTACACACCTTTTGGTGAACAGACTGGAAGCAAATATCAAGGCACATTTTGATTATGAAAGTACAGGTGCTAGTGAGCATTGGTGAGATTCTCTGTGTGAGACAAACAGAATCCCAGCCTGTACAAAATGAAGGAATCATGGATGCAATGTGGCTGGAAGGCCCACAGGAGATCTTAGTCCAAAGCAAGGTTGCACCAGGGTGCTCAGAGAGGTTAGGTCATAGAGGTTATTTGACAGGTTAAATGCTGAACACCTCCTGTGGGAGTGAATTCACAGCCTCTCCAGGCCACCTGTCCCAGCCTTGGCTGCATTTGCTGAAGTTTACCACCACCCTTTTCACATTTTCATCTAGAATCCAGCTTTAAAGGAATAATCCAAGGAATTTCAATTCAATTGAGTGGTGTACCAATGTCAGAACCCAAGAAATCCCTCTGGCTGCCCTGGAGGGCTCCAGACCCTGCCTGAGGGACTCAGAGACCTTGGCACAGAGCCCAAGACCCCCGTGCCTTTGATCTTGACCCATAGAAAAAATTACCAGCCTTCTATGAAGATGCACAAGCCATGAAAGTTTAAGTAGAATAACAGTGAATTTATCACAGAGTGAAAATGTAGAATTTTTGGGATTTAGAATGGGGGTTCAGGAGGCAAGATGGAGGAATGTGGGCATGTCCGTCCAATCTTTCTCCTTCTTCTTGACCTGCATCTTCTGCTGTGATAGTAGCACTTTTATATTAGTTTAAGGTAGAAACTCACTGTCTAACATAAATGATAGGTATTGGGAAGTTAAAGTAAATAGTGTACACAGAGTTTTGATATAAAAAGATAACACCGCCCTGGGGGCAGTCAGTGTGCCTCTGTCTGACCTGCCAGACAGACCTACAGCAAGTCAGAGAAAAAATGCATTAGATAAGAAATGATAAGAAGGAGAACAGAGGAATCCTGACTCCTTCTTTCACTGCCGAGCCAAGCAAAGAGATTTGTACGTGTCTCAGAGTCACTCTGCCAAGCAAAATTCTAAGATCTCACAATACATAGGGCTGTGTGAGCATACCCCCACACTCTGTAATTTTTGCACTACATTGCAAGAAAAGATCCTGCTGCAGCCTCAGACCCTGCTGGACAGTGTGGCTTTTAGGCAAAGAACTGTATTTTTATACTGTATAGAGTCCAAGACGAAAGAAAGAGATGGGGTGGAGGGTGTCTGCTGAAGGAATGACATGGTTACTTAATTACTTTCCAAGTAATTTTTCTTTCTAATTTTACTTTGCTCTTTTGTCTTCTCTTGCATTTTGTTGGCTTTGCCTAACATTTTGTGTTCTTTATTGCTCATCTTTCCATTAGTAGCACAGTGTATTTTTATCCCCTGTAAATGCAACACATGCTCCTGCTCCTTTTCTTGCAATGCTTCCAGCATTGCACAAGCATATCTACATTTTCCTTTTCTCTTTTTTTCCATCTTAATGCAATATACACCATATCCACTTCACTACTTTCCTCTCAATTAAATTGTTCCAAATTATTTGTTTGGTGTGAAGGGAGAACAGAAATGTCATAAAAAAACATGCTTTACCTTTAATCACCTGGATATCATGACAGTTTGTGTGTATTGTATTCAGTGCAGTTATCTTATATCACTCGGTAAAAATTCATTCAAAATTTGGGAGTTCAGGTTTTAAAGGAGATTTTTTTAAAAATTTCTATTATATATTATAATACTGAGCCTGAATGGTGTTAATTAAAATGTCCTCCCCATAACTGGAATTTATTGCTTTGTAAATAGCAGTTACTGTATGAGTGATATACTATGTGAGATACAAGAAAAGTAGGAGATTTGCATCACAATTCTTACAAGATGTTTCAATCCTTTCATTTTTTTATAGTCCTCATCACTATTAACAATTTTTTTGCCTTATTACAGTAGTTTTTGTTGCTAGTATGTTAATAGCTTTTCCCAATGTGCCCAAATCAGTGCAAACCTTTTTACCAGCCCACAAGTATTTCATGGCCTGTAGGAGGCAGGTTTGCTTATATTCCTCCTCAAGCTGGTCAAGAACTGTATCATGAGTTCTGTTCTGTTCCTGTCGAACTCCTAATTTTCTCACAGTCAAACTACGAGTTTGACTGTGAGAAAATTATTTATTGTGGATACAGAAAGATTTTTTGCAACAGTGAATCCAAATCCATGTGCTGACAGCGTCGGCGAGAGCAGGGAGTATAAAACACTCTGCTCCCTCCTGCTGGGAGCTGGGCAGGATCCAGTGCTGGCCACTGCCCTCTCCTCACAGGAGCTCTGTGATCCAGCAGCTTTATCCCATGGCTCTGCAGTGCTGCCTTGCTTCCAGGCCATTTCCTGACTGCACAGAACACAGAGGAGTTTGCACTGTGTGTCCTCTTCCCTGGGCTATCTACAAGCTTGATAAAGGCCCTGGTATCCTCCTGGTTGTTAATCCATCTATACTTATATACAAGAAGTAGTACAGTTAAGGCTGATGTATAGCAAACCCTCCAAATAATCCATTCCAGGGAAAATGAAGAGCTTCTGCCTGCTCATGCATAGCAGTCTAAGGGATAGCTAGCTGGCTAAAACATCACTTAATTTATGATTATTCTTGTAGGTAGCTACAGCTCAGTGCTATTATGCTGCCTTTTGTTATAAGCTGGAAAATGAATTTACTTTTTCTCTTCTTCTTTTAGCAATGCCTTCCTGAAAGCCCTTTCAAGATGTGGCCTCATTAGAATTTAATCTCTTATATTTTAATAACTATCCTAACGTGTTAGAATTATCTAAAAAAAAATTTTAATTTTTCTTTAGAAGTTAAAAAGTAATTATATAATTAGTTAGCAAATTGAGATTATTTGCCTCAGGTACATTCTGTTTGGATAGAAACAAAACAGTTTCATAACAAAATGAACCCACTTACCAATAACTTGCATATTCTCAGAAGCAGAAAACAATTTTTTTTTAAACCACAGAGAAATAATGTTTCAAAACAAGTAAATCCATTTCAAAGCATAATTGTATAATTTATCAGGAAGAAGGTTTAGTCCCTCCAACACAGTCACAAACTGTGTTGCACATTACTTCTTCTAATAAATTTGAAAAATTGTCTGAAGTACAGTATTTTTCAGTAGCACCCAAATTGCATCCACAGTTATTTGAAGGTAGCATGGACAAGCAGCAGTCCCGCACACTCACTGCTACCGGAGCCTTGGGAACTGGAGCATTTAGTGCCCACACGTGGGAAGCAGCACTCAGGAGCCTCAGGGCAGGCTCTGGGGGTGTCTGGGGTGACCCCAAGCAGTGCTGAGGATGCCAGCAGGAGCTGAGACCCTGCTGGGTGCCATGCTGATGAGGCTGGCCAAGCCTGGCAAGAATCAGCATGAGCCATTCACATCACTGAGGAATAACAGGAAGGGAGGGTCAGGCACTGACTGTGTGTGCCCTGAGCTTCCAGGAGGTGAGACCACAGCACCTCTGAGATTTCTGTGAATGACTTGCAGAACCTGCCAGGACTGGAAGGTCACGAAGCAATGACAACAATTCCAGTTACTCCCAGGGAGCCCTGCAGGGACCTGTGCTTCTGCTGAGCCCTCGCTCAGAGGGTTGCTGCTCTGTCTGGACACTGAGGTGACACTTGAGGACACAGCAGGCAGGAAGAAGAGAGATCAGATGACATCTCAGAGACACTCACAGCTCTTATGAATGGCTATATATATAATGGGGCACAATCTAGACAATCCTCTGGAGGGCAGCTTCCACAGAGAATAATAAGCCCATGCACTTCAGAGTGCAGCTGCCCACCTTTGCAATTTGGTTGCCCAGCCTTGGCCACCACAGATGTTCCCAAATGACCCATCACCAAAACTGCTGGAGATCTCAGGTCTGCTCTCCACACAGAAGTAAAGTCCAGCAGCCATGTCCTGTGCTCAGGAGGAGCAGGACCAGGATCATCAGTGGGATACATTGCCTGGAATTTGCCCCCAGGACCCAGAAATTAATTCAGTAAACAGCTGCCACCTCACAGAAATTGTTCTCCCTCCCCTAAGCACACACCTTACTACAGATGGACTTAGTAGTAATTAGCTGAGCCACAAGCATCTCTCATTATCTGCCCCTCTCTCTGGTAGCTGGTCACCACTGCAGAACTGGGCAGTGAAAAGTGAAATACATTTGAGCACAGAAATGAGCAGAGCTAATGAGAGCCCATTTTTTAAATCCTGAGTCTTAAAGACTGTTTCTTACAGTAAGTGTTCTCTCAAGTGATAGCTAAAAATTGCAACTTTCAATAAAGTCTTACAATGTGCTATCATTACTGTGGTGAAATATATTTTTATTATTGGAAAAATGAAATAGCATTTAGCTGCTGTTATATATAGCAGCATCAATGTCTTGTATCTTGCTGCTGATAAAGCAGGAACTTGAAAAGTCCCTCCAAGATTGATGAATCAGTCCAGGTCCTTAAACCAGGAATCAGGTGGAAATGAAAATTCACCACATACAGCTGGAGCTGCCCCACAAAATTTGAATACAACCACATTTTGCAAAGTGGCCATTAATTTTGGTTCTGCTCATTTTTAGTATCCAAATCAATACCTTATAGACGTGATTTGTGAAGAGGGCACTTATTAAATGAGTTCAATTTCAAGTGCTAAGCTGTAGTTGAGATGTATGTAAGAAATGCTTATCAAATATTTGCTTCCAGATTTTAGTAGTAAATTTTTGAAATAAAATCTTAGTTTCTGCCTAAATCCAATTGCATTTGAATGTTTTTATTGGAAATAAGCTATACTGGAGACAGTCTCATCTGTGAACAATAGAATCACAGGCTGCTCTCCATAAGTTTCTAATTGTTAATTTTTTTCTGCTAGAGACTTGCACATATTTTAGACTGAATTTATTTTGTATTGATGTTTTGCATGTGGGGTAATAAACAGGTTTATCAATACACAATCCATTTGAAACCAGTATATTAAATAATTGAGTTAGTTCTTTGGGCCTTGCTTCAGTTGCACTTGAAAACAAGGTTAAATTTTCTGGATTGGTAAATAGCACTGCCAACAATAAGAAAAATGCTCTGTTCATCACGGAGCACTTCTGTGGTTCGTGAAATATTAACAATTTTCTGTTTACTGAAAATGTATTCCAGTTTTTTAAAATACTATTTAAAAATTTTTTTAAATATTATTTTTAGACTGCCTCTATTAGGCAGCAAAACCATTGTCATGATTTCTGGATTTGACACTCATCTTAATTGCTGATAATTTCCCCTATTTAACATCATCTTAAAAATTAAGCAATATTAAATGTTGCCAAAAAATATTATTTAATCATAACAGATATAAATTCACAAAAACCCCTCCTAGAATATGCCTTCTCAGACCTTAATAATTAATTGCCCCTTCTGGCAATATTATTGGAGAATTGAACAAGTTTCCTATACAAGGGAAATCAACTACTCCTTTAAAAAAAAGATAAATTAGTGTTTCATGTTACAGACTCAATTCTGCAAAACTTCAGCCTCATCACGTTGCTCTAGTTGTACAAAATGGGGTAGAAACAGCCTCAGGGAAGAATCCAAAAGTAATGAGGTTAGTTCAAGTGGAGCTGACAGAACAACTCTCTATCAGTCCCCCAACACCAAGCCGTATATCCAGATGCAGCAGGTAATATTCACCTTAAACTATCACAAGAGCAGCAACAATTTTTCTGTGGTCTCAACTTAAACACACAATTTAGGATAGAGTTAGAAGGTACAGACCACAGCCTTTATGAGAAGTTAAAAAACCAGATTAACAGTGTCTGACCACATCTGCCTTAGCAGAGCTCTGCAGTAAATTTGCACAATTTTCCCCTTTTCTGTAATAACAGTATCTGCCTAGCTTTAAAAGAATTTGTGTATGAAAGATGGAATAACAGAATGTATTTTAGTTCACCCTGGACATTTGATGGCAATATACCTGCCATACCTACAGTGGCACAAGGATAATTGATTGAGACACTGCCAAAGGGACATAACACTTTTACTGATAAATTCCTTACATTTTTCCAAAGGGTCACAGCCAGTATTTCAGCTTAAGGCTGGTTTATTGCCTAGAGCAAATGTGATTTTGATAGACTTACACAAGCTGTGGGAAAGGTGATCTAGAATGGTTACATGTTTCAAACATGAAAAATATTCCAGGGAAAATGGAAAAGCTGCTGCACTTGAACTTCTTCATGCAAATAAGGACTTACCTGAATATAAATGATGTGCATTTTTGAACAAGGCTGCCAAGCTGAAAAAAACCCAAAGCATATTAATATTGTAATTCCAAGATGAGATAGTTTGATCTTAGTTTGATAGAGATGATTTAAAACCTAGATTAAGGAGGTCATCACAGCGCAAATCATGGATAGAGGGAAATGAAAAACCAGAAGATAGAAATCCTAGCAGTAGTTATTTAGTGAAAAAACAATTTAAACCCAGTTTAAAAGAAGTTTTAAATCAGAAACACCACTGAATTTTATTTTTATTAGATCTCCACTGTCCCTCCAGCATAGACACAACAAGTCTTCAAGATATTAAAGGGCTTTTTTTAGCATAGCTGACATGGCTTGACGAACCAATCCTTGCCAAAATACTCATTTACTGATATAACTCTGCCAGCAGACTTTTTTGTGTGTATTATCCAGCCTCATGCAAGGTCTGCCCCTGCCTTTCTTCCAATCCTTAATTGGCCATCACCCTCTTTAGGCAGCTTCACACACTGCTATCTAAATGAAATATTTCAGCGATTCAGCAATGACAACTAGAGGTTTAAAACGTTTGAAATTTTTTGTATGCTTGTTTAATATAAGTAAAATGTACAAAACCATCAAAACTGGTCTGATGTCAGAGTCTTGTTGCATTCTCCTGGTATATTCCTGCATCTGAGCAGGATTAGAGGGAAGACTGAAAAGGTTTTTAGTCCCAAAGGGCAGATGCTGCAGGCAAAAGTGCCCATTACCTTTAATGGTGATTGAATACCATCTGTGGTCACAAATGCCATTTCAGAAGTGATGTCAAGTTTCAGTTGAAAAAGTAACACCCTGATAGAGAAATCTAGAATGGGAACTACCTGAGCACCAGACACTCTGCTCCAGATTCTGAAGAAATAATAATAGAAATGCTAAAATTTCATTTCTTCAAAGACTTATGAGAATCTCCCTTACATAAAAGTTGATTATAAGAGTTTTCTTCAGGAAGAAAAAATAGATCAAGGATAGCCCCAAACAGGAATAACAGTGAGGGGCATTAACAAAATCTTTACCAGTAGCCAGGGACAGTGTTTTGGGGCATGGATAGGGGTAGGAAATTGTGTTTTGTTGGAGTTTGTTTCTTTCCTTAGGAAAAATCAGAATTTGGGTTCCTTGGCTTAAGAAACAGCTTTGGCAGGATAAAAATGGAAGCAAGGTTCCTTCTTACAGGTCAAATTCCAGCAGTAATAAAACAAGGCTATAGCTGCATCCACTGGATGTGTGTGCATATCCCCAGGCTGTCTGTGGAGGCTACGCTGACTCACAGGGAATGAAACTTGGCATTGCCTTTCAGATGTGGGTAAATTGGGTCAGGCTGATGTGAAACACAATCAGAAAAAAAATGGTCAAGTGGTTGTGATGCCCATGGCACACTCAATGAAACAATAGTTTTTTGAGAATTTCAGAGAACTTTTATTTTCAGTGATTTTTTATCTCAGTTATTCTGTCAGATACTGTACTTGGAAAGGGTCTATCAGATTTACTTACTTATTGAAACAAGTGGTTTTGTTCCAGGTTTGTAAGTTCTAGAAACATGCTGACTAAATGCATCATGTCTGGGACAAGAGCAGCCTCCTTGAATGAGAACAGTTCAAGAAAAAAAATAAAATAAAATAGAGAAGCACAGTTACAAAATGATGAAGAGCAATAAATGGAAGATGGAGGTTTACTACACAACTGTATCTTATTTTACTTTTTGTTTCCTGCAAAATCTGATAAATATTAAATATCATTAAATAACATTGGAGTTCTGATATCTGTTATTACTAAATTCCTAGTGCTAATAAAGCAGAATCTTTCAACACTTATTGAAGTGTCTTCTAAACAGTGAATGGGCCATTAATCCTGCTTTTTAAAAGTCAATACATGCAGAGTATGTTTTTCAATGATCACACTGTTTCCAGCTACCAATTATAACCTGCTTTTCTTCAATCTAAGGAGCCCAGATTCATTCAGCTCATAAAATATGTGAACATATTTGTGCCATCTCAAAAGCAGATAAGCTGAATTTTTAGATGTTTTATGTATGGGATGCCAGTCTTAACAAATGTTGCAAATACAGCTCAGCAACATAACAAGACTGTTTAAATTCTACATATTAAGAATAAAAGTAGAAAACTGAGCAACATTTTACATCATATATTGCTAATATGAATGATGAACAATATCTAGAAATACACATAAATCCGTGTGTATACCTCAAAAATAAAGATTGCTTTGAAAGAAATGGTGCATCATTTCTTTTCTTCTCATATCTAGGACACGCTGAATTTCAAAGATTAAGAATGGAAGACATCACCTCACTGTAAGTTAACAGCCTTGGCTTTCAGTATCTGCTTTCCCCACATGCTGCTTGCCCTCTATAAAGCATGCTGGCAGTGTGAGACAATGGAACTACAAAGCTTTTCTAAAGCAGATGTGTCTTAAAAATTTAAAGCATCATCTTTAACAAAAAAACTACACTTTCTTCTACTTCTACATGTTACATCATGTTCACTCCAGATGTTCCCCTGCTAAACTGTGGGGTCCCTCCCATGGGAGACAGTTCTCCATGAACTTCTCCAGTGTGAGTCCATCCCATGGGGTAAAATGTCAGAGCATTTACCTAAACTTGCAATTGAATGTGGGCCCAATTCGTCATTGTTCACTTGATTTGCATTTGGGAGCAGGCTATTGTTTTTAGAAAACCATTCTGTAAAATGCGGATTATAGATTGTTTGATGGTCCAAGAAAGTGACTCAGTGGGAAGTGTGCAGTATACCAAAATGAAGAAATAGTCACAGAGAAAAATCATTAAGACTTCTGAAATGTTTGGTGTATTTTGACTGTGGAATACGCATTCTTTAGATCCATATAGTGGTCAATAGTGATTTTCAGTGCTGTGGTAGATGCCTGAGGGATTTGTGAGGCAAAGAAATTTTCTAATCTAGAGCTTTTAAAATGCTAAACCATCTAGACCAAGTATTTTTTTATCATTACTCAGAAATAAAATATATGTAGCAAAGTATATATTATACACAAGCATATTCTAGTAAGATACCAGTTTCACAAAAGCTCCAACCAAGCTGAACAATAAAGACTAATTTTTCCCTCAGGAAAATAAGTAACAAGAAGAAGAAACTGGTCTGGGCTATCAGTGACCAGTATTTTACTGGCCCTCTGGTGGCTTCCTTTAGGTTTCTGCAGCTTCAGGTGCAAATCCAGCCCTGCCATTAATAAATGCAAAGGGCTTTGGAAGTCCTCTCTCTCTTACCAGAACCTTTATTTAAACCTGATCCTGACTTTTCTTTCCTACAAGTTAACTTCCAGGTCATCTTTTTATTTAATGTTATTAACCCTAATGTTATTAACCCTTTAATCTTATTAACCCTAACCTCATGTTAATATTAATGTTACCAAGTAACAGATTAAGTTGAAACTAATACTCTGGGAGTGTGGGAGGACAAACAGAACTTGAAAGATCTTTGTTGCCAAAAAATGTGTTGTAGTTAGCTGGCAGACAGTGGAATAGTAGCTCTTGGTGTTCAGGACAGTGCTCTGTAACTACTCTTAAAGGCATTAGGAAATATTCAAATTCAATTTTAGCCCCTCGATTCTGAATTAGAGTCTGTCAATGGCAGCAAAACAACAGCCATAGGAAATCTGAATGCAATGGAAAGAATAGCTCCTGCTTTATTCTTCAGACCTCCTGGGCTTCTGCACATGATGCCATTGCAGTTGTGTTGCTGTATGACATCTTTGGGGAAAGAAATAAAGATTTCATAAAAGCCAAGCCAAAAGCACTATTTCATATTTGCTTTGTAAGTGTATAAAGGTCTAATTAGCATGACTCAGCTGGAAAGATTATAAATATTTGAATAGCTGTAAGAATTAGTTTACTTCTACATACATCTTGACATAAATTGGGATCATGTGTAATTACCCAAATGACAGCATCTTCTTTGAGGTAGTTGTAGAGGATCACATTTCCTGATCAATGTTGGAAGTAACTAATATTAATGAGTGATACTGAACCTTTAATGTACTTTTTTATTCTTTAGAAAAACTACTTATGTTCAGAGCTTCATTCACATTGGAATAAGCTGTTAATGTCACTTTTTGTGACAATTACTAAAGATTTCTTTTCTTCTGTGGCTCCAAAGATAATTGGCAATGTTTAACTAAATATTCAATATGAATCCCCAAGAAGGTTTTAAACCTGAATTTTGAGTGAGTGCATAATGTGAGAGATGTTTTGACTAATTTAATTCAGATGTTCTTAGACTACCACCAAAAACTATATTTAGCTGTCAAAGTTATAGGTTCATCTTTAAATGCTAAAAGGTCAAAATATATTTCTGTGGAAAAACATTAACTATAATTCAAAAATAGAAAGTACTTCTGACAGTGAAGACTTTCTGATTTGCCTAAGTCTCTTGAATACCAGATGTAATTTTAAAGAATTTTAGTCTAAGTGAAACTCCTTTGTGACTACGTATGCACTAAGTACATGGGTTAAAGGCCTTCTCTTAAAAATAATGTTTTTCCTAGTTGCTCTTTTCTGATGACTCACACCAAATTCAGTTCCCATTACAACTCACTGTCATTTAATGCACCTTCATTTCCAGGGCCAGCCAGCACTACCACTGTGAGTTCCCCCTGGGGATGTCACTACAAAATCAGGTACTCCAGATCCTATTAATTTCATTCATAATTATCAGTGGATGAGATCCTCAAAATGCATATCTGTGAAGGTGTTTCTCACTGTAGCACAGACTAGTTCAGCATAAGCTAAAGTGCTTTAATTGATGCCTAGTTTCAAGTTAAGGTGGGTCTCCAGATGCCAAATATTTACTTGTACAAACATGTTTGTTTGGTGAAGTTAAGTAAATTTGACATAAATCTGTCACTCAAGAGGATATTTAAATTGGTATTACTGTATTCCTGTTATGCCTTGGTATTGCTCTTGCTAAGGTTTTGCATTTTGGTTGTAGGAATTTCCTTGGAAAGAATAGTTTTGTCATCTGTTTCAGATCCCATGGCACCTTTGGCAACAACAGGATGGACAGACTGAATTTCCACTTTGAACTGAAAGCACCAAACACAATCTCAGATTTTATACACCTGGCAGGTAGACATTTGAAACAAATGCGTCGTGTAGGGGAGCTATATCCTGCATGGGACAATCCTATTTCCATTGAGGCAACACTTCTGTTCTTTACAAAAATATTCAAGGAACACCAGGCTGATCCAGCAGGAATTCACTGCAGAAATGCTCAGATTTTTCAGTTGTTGGCCTACAGAATGTTCACTACAGACATGAACACCATTGTGTATCACAGATACCTTCCCCGCCTGCTTCTGTAACACCCTCACACACCCAACACCGCAACAGAGGCCAGTCCAGGTCGGTAACTAAAAATTTACTCCAAATACTCAGAGCAGAATTGCTGAATTGTTAAGTAATGATAATTGTTCAAATAAACAGCCAGAAACTGCAAACAACTTGATACATTAGAAACCCTTCAAAGCATCAGATAAATACCATGCTACAGGACTTGTTCACATCTCTTACAAGAAGAGAGTTGGATGTAGCATTAAGTTAATACTTAAGTACAAAGACAACACATTGACCAATTTTGACAGCTAGTACTTTGGTTTTGACTCCAGTAGCGCCACAAGCTTTTGATAAGCTCATTATGCATTGTCTGTTTTTCCTATTTGTATTTTTTTTCTTTTGTTTGATTGAAATGTAAGTTTTTCTGTTGGAGAAAAAGGAAAGGGTTGGTACACATGACGCACTGCAACTTGTTGCATCCTGAGCATGAAAAATGCGTATTTTATGATTTTTGCAAATATTAAAATGAATATTATATGTGTTGTGTTAGAAAGTTATGCTGTATTAATTTTCTTAAGTAGTGTTTTAAATATAGTTTTAGGTTATAACAACATGCTAAAATAGAAACTATGCTATGTCAGATACTTTTTATAAGAAAGGAATGAGGTACTCACACTGAGGTAGCAGCCACAGGACACCTGAATCTTTCAGAGAAAAAGAATTTATTGCTCCATTGTCAGAAGAAATGAACTTCTTCCCACCTCGTTCAGCCCTGAAGACGCTGTCAGGATTCAGAGGAAGAAGCTGACCCTGACCAGACAGAATCCTGTGTTTGAATGGAATTTATGCATCATGGATGAGGTGTATGAATATGCAACAGGCTGTTGCTTTTAAGGGTTAATCCTCTGTTAACCTGTGTCCTTTTTCAGGATGATTTTGCCCAGAAAAAGGTACCCAGACTCTCCAAAACTCTTTGTTTCTATTGTCTCATATTGTCCTGATCCAAATTCTCCAAATTTTTATTACTCTAAATTTATTACTATTTTCATAACCATTTTATTACTATCAAACTTTTAAAATTTTAAAAACAAGGGATTGGCATTTTTCACACTGAGTTTAGGATGGAGGGTCATGCCTTGAGGAAGCACCTGTGCCGTGCTCCTTTCTCACGTGGATTTAAACAGCATTCTCCTCAGTGCTACCACTGGGTACCATGCCCTGGGAATTCAAGACAGATCCCAGTCTCATCACACTTTGCTGTAACTTCTGGTGCTGTCACGTACAGATAATTCCCATTGCATCCATACCAATATCAATACTTCAGTTACAAACCTCTGCACCATGAAGAGTTACAATAATTTATGATAAACACCCCAAATCCCAGAACAGAGCTCCTCCTCTTCCAGCAGGCATGGGTTATATTATTAGCAAAAGAGCTGTCACTCTTTATTGTGGGTCCCAGTGCTTAAATGAGAGTCTGGATTCCCTTAGAATCTTATTCAGCGTGGATTAATTTAAAATTATTTCCTGTTTGTTTAATTTCTTGTCACAGTAACCATGGCGATAAGCTGTTCAGGAATCAACAGAATATTTTGAAATATATTAATGCCATCCTTCAGATGCTAGCTCACAATACTGTTAGTGTTGAAGTCCAGTGGACTTCTGTAATGCTATTAAAGTAATTGATCTAGCTCCCAGCTTTAGCAAGAGGCATTTGCTACCATTTAAAGTACACTACTTCACTTTTCTGGACCAGTTCCAAAGCACAGCATCACATATGGGCAAGTCCCAGAGCTTTCTATTTATTTATTTAAGAGGAGAATTAAACCACAGGACTAGAGCGATATCCATGGTTATTAGCAATGCACTTGTGCTGAAAAGATTTTAAGTATTCACACAGCAGTATCAGGAGCAGCTCTATAGGCTGCTTCTCCATTTTATGTTCTTTGCATTATTGTATAGTGTGGGTTCTCTCATAATTCTATTGTGCTACTTTCATTATTCAAGTAGGTGAATTTCAAAGATAAAGTGCTTCAAGGAACATTTATATACCTTGCTATATTTGGAATGAAAACTGAGGGAAAGACTTTGCAAACAACAAAATATGTAAGTTAGATATATCATAAGCAGAATACAGGAAAAATCATTCTTTAATCACAGGCAGCAAGACATCGTTATCTTGGAGTTAAGGTTGCTAAGCAACTTAGCTGGTACAAAACCTACAGAGCAGAAATCCTACTGTTAATACACCGTAAGTGTGGTAATGTCCAAAGTAACATGGATTAAACTGATAAGATCGTATTTCATATACTCTCTTATCTGTACAAACCAGGTAAGTCATAGTCTTATTCCCATTTTTCATTTGAATAATTTTTCATTTTGTTGAACCCTTTATCACTGCACAACAGTATGGTATAGAAAACAGTCTAAAAGATAATGCACAAAGGACAGAAGAATAAATATCAAGTGATAGCAGAATTTTCAAGACATTTTCACTTACTACTGAGACTGTAGAAAGTGTCTTACCTGAAGACCTCTTCTGCCTGCTTCTTACTTCATTCATAAAAATCCCATAGCTGTAGAACTTGAAGTCTCTTTAGGAATTTTGGTCCTTGGGTCTAAATGCTACTTGTCAGGCCAGGTTCATCCCTTAATTTGTCTTAAAGACAAAAGCACTCTGGAAACTATGAACAGAAAGATAAAGTAGATAATAGTAAACCCCTTTTAAACACTCTATGGACATACTGAATGTGCCATAGTAATTACAAATAGTCCTCCAGGTATTTCCTAAATAAGCATTTGATGTGAAAGGAGGCTGAACATGCCAAAGTTATGACTGGAGTTCATCATGCAGCTCTTACATATGAGAAAATAAGTCAGGATTTGTGAATCACAGACCAGGACTGAAGGAGAAAGAAGACCACACTAAAATTTTATTTCTCCCAAGAGAAGGAAAATCTGAAATCCTCCTCCTTCCTGTCTGAACAAAATCCTGCAGTTTCAGGAGCTTCCTCCCTGGCTTCTTTCAGCATTGCCCACGTGTTTGTGCACTGATCTTGTCTGGAGGTGACACTGCTGCCCCCAACCTTGAGTGTGACCCCTCAGTCACCGAGATCCTCTCTGTGACCAGGACCACTTGTCCTGGAGCAGGGCTGGGTGGTCTGTGGCTGGACACAGCCTTTCCTTGTACAACACACTCCTCCTGCTTCTGCTCCTTGCCTGTATTCCAGGTTATTATTTTAAGTCTTTGTGGGAAAAGAAGGCAAATTCAATACAGTTTTATCTAATGAAGGTTATGTCTCAAGCAAGGAGTTCCAAAAGTTGAAACAATGGCATTTGCAACTTCAAAATTCAATTGCTTTACTGATAAAATACAAAGATTATTGGGTCAGTGTTCAGCTTATTGGGTACTCTATTCTGCACTTCACACTTTTGGGATAAGTGGAACAAAGGTTAGAATAAATGCATTTAAATTTGATTTAGACCTTGAGTTGAACAACCTTATTTCCCATACACCTTTGAAGCACCAAGGCTGCAACAGTCCTTACACTAACACTGCTGCTGTAGAGCTACAATTACTTTTAAAATATAAATTATGTGACCCTTCAGATTATTTTTGTTGGACCCCTGTTGCCTCAATACTCACCCTAAGAGCTTTTAATCTCAAGCATTTTTCCTCAGCTGCTCCACTGATCATAAAGCATCACAGCAAGACAGGGAGGGGAAGACATTAAACACCCAGTGAAAGATTTCAGCTGACTTCAGTAAACATTAGATCAAGCAAATAACCATGCATCAACCTCCACTTGGATTAATGGGTTTCAGTGAGAACATATTTCATAAGCAAAGCCCAGAGAAAAAACACATTCATCCTTGTTTCTCTGAACTTTTACTGGAAGGAGCATGGAGTCAAAGCACCATGGCAGTGATCTTTTCTGTTGGTTACCAGCACATGACCATGAGCAAGAGAATTATTACACCAATTTCTCACACAGGAACCACAGAAGAAGTTGGATAAGTGTCTGTCCAGGGAGCATGGGCTGTCTTTATAAAACCTGAAATAGAATACAAGTCTTCTGCATCCCAGCTAGCTGTCTATGCCAGCAGATCAGTTTTATCAACACTGGAACAGCTCTCCCTTTAATAGGCCTCAGCTGTCTGGCCTCTATAACCTATGCAGTTTGAATGAAATGTTTAAACTCTTGTGCCATGTTGTGCTCCAGGCAGTTTGAACTTCAGATTTCTTGGGCATGAGCCTACCTTTCTTGGGATTACACCAATCTGAATGCCCATCTTTCTCCTCTTACTCCTGTGCTCAAAAGGGAAGACTGTCAATCTCTTGTGACATTACTCTCGCCAAAGTAGAGAGCTCAGTTAATTTGGACTAGGAACTTGACAAACCCACGAGTGGAAATAGTTTGTGTTAATAGCAGAAGGCTCCACCTTCAGGATTTTACTCTTCTTCAGTACCACGTACTACCACCACTTACAACAAAGCTCATTGTTACAGCTTATTTAAGAGCTGTTTAATGTAGGGCTTTCCTGTTTTGCTCTCTATATGCTAAGCCCGAGAAAGTAAGGAAAAAAGAGAGTCATCAATTGCATAGCTCTGCAGTAATGAATAGTTATTGCTATCTCCAGACTCCTCAGGTAAATGACCCATCCAGTGATTACCACATCCCTGCAGCGACTGAACCTGCGACCCCTATGTGGTCTCCCCTCAAGGGCAGCCGTTTAACTTCCAGGCAGAAGCACTTATCTTCCTCTGATCAGCCCCTTCTCCTTCACTTCCTCAGCGTGGTACTGACCTGAAGCCTCCTTGTAAATCATGGTGATCATTCTCCACTGTTCTGAGTGCAATTCAGCAGCTGCAGAAAATGCTCCCCTCAGAGGATAACAGAAAAGCAGCTGATAACTGCCTTACTTTGCAGTGCAAAATAAGTTTAGGACAAAAGCACTAGGGAAAAAGCAGATAAATTACTACAAATGACTCCTATACATGCTAATCAAACCAAGTTTTGCATCAACTTTAGCCAGTCAGTCTTTTCCCTCTCCACTTACTTTGCCTTTTTCCTTTTCTTCTGAAGATACCAAGAAGGCTGAACTGAATGCACCCAAGTACCCTGGCAGGATCTCTCTTTGCTCCTCTTGAAGTATGAACTTCAAAGGAGTGAGATACCACACATGGCACAGTTTGGTGGCTGCATCCCACTGCAAAGGAGTTGGTAAAAACTTCATGGAAGGCTGTCACAGACATCTTTTATGGAAAATCCTTTCCTTAGGATCTTTCCTCCTGAGAAGCTGAGAGGCCTCAGGAACAAAATGTAAACATTGATTATCTGCTGCTGTGGAATG
>JAWWMS010000324.1:0-19472 GCA_035048045.1 Chlorospingus semifuscus
AGGTCGTTCATGTTGCTCTCGGCCTCGGTGAACTCCATCTCGTCCATGCCCTCGCCCGTGTACCAGTGCAGGAAGGCCTTGCGGCGGAACATGGCCGTGAACTGCTCCGAGATGCGCTTGAAGAGCTCCTGGATGGCCGTGCTGTTGCCGATGAAGGTGGAGGACATCTTCAGCCCCCGCGGCGGGATGTCGCACACAGCCACCTTGACGTTGTTGGGGATCCACTCCACAAAGTAGGAGCTGTTCTTGCTCTGGATGGCCAGCATCTGTTCATCCACCTCCTTCATGGACATGCGGCCACGGAAGACGGTGGCCACGGTGAGGTAGCGGCCGTGGCGGGGGTCGCACGCTGCCATCATGTTCTTGGCGTCGAACATCTGCTGGGTGAGCTCGGGCACGGTGAGGGCGCGGTACTGCTGGCTGCCCCGGGCCGTCAGCGGCGCGAAGCCGGGCATGAAGAAGTGCAGCCGCGGGAAGGGCACCATGTTGACGGCCAGCTTGCGCAGGTCGGCGTTGAGCTGGCCGGGGAAGCGCAGGGAGGTGGTGACGCCGCTCATGGTGGCCGACACCAGGTGGTTGAGGTCGCCGTAGGTGGGGGTGGCCAGCTTGAGGGTGCGGAAGCAGATGTCGTAGAGCGCCTCGTTGTCGATGCAGTAGGTCTCGTCCGTGTTCTCCACCAGCTGGTGCACGGACAGCGTGGCGTTGTAGGGCTCCACCACCGTGTCCGACACCTTGGGCGACGGCACCACGCTGAAGGTGTTCATGATGCGGTCGGGGTACTCCTCGCGGATCTTGGAGATGAGCAGCGTGCCCATGCCCGAGCCGGTGCCGCCGCCCAGGGAATGGGTCAGCTGGAAGCCCTGCAGGCAGTCGCAGCTCTCGGCCTCCTTGCGCACCACGTCCAGCACCGAGTCCACCAGCTCGGCGCCCTCCGTGTAGTGACCCTTGGCCCAGTTGTTGCCAGCACCGCTTTGGCCTGGGAAAGGGGAGGAAGGGTTTGGTTGGGGTCTTCAAACATCTCTGGGAACCTTCAAACCACTTTTGAGAACATTTACACCACGTTTGGAGACCTTTAAACCATCTTTATGGACTTCAAGAACCTCAAAACCACCTTGGGGAGCCTCAAAATTATCTTTGAGGAACTTTGAACCAGCTTTGAGGATCTTTAGGACCCTCAAACCTGGAGACCCTCTGAGTACCTTTGGGGACCTTAGATAGCTTCAAACCATCTTTAGGGACTCTCAACCCAACCTTGATGACTTTAATGACCCTTGAATCATCTTTGGGGATGATGAGCACCTCCATTTCCATCTTGAGAACGTTCAAGTAACCTTGGGGACCTTCAAACCATCTCTGGGGACCTTTGAGACACCTCTGAGGACCCCTGATCCCCCCCAGCTCAGCCCCTCCCTGTGGTGACCCTTGGTCAGAGGCAGACGAGGACAAGTTGGGTTGGGGTCTTCCAGGTGACTTCAGAGACCCCCAAAACACCTTTTGGAGCTTTGAAGAACCTTTAATCAGCTTTGGAGATCTTCAGGTTAATGCTGAAGACTTCTGGAACCCTCAAGCCATTTTTGGGGACCTTCAAAGCATTTTTGAGGACCTTGGGCAACTCTTCACCACATATGGGACCCTCCTCCCACTTCTGGGGACCTCAAACACTTCTGTCCCCTCTTTGGGGACCTTCCCATCACTCTTTAAGGGACCTCGATCCCACCTGTGGGGACCCTCAGGGACCTTCAACTCCACCCTTTGGGTACACTCGACCCCAACTTGGGGACCCTCAAGGACCTTGATCCCACCTGTGGGGACCTTAAGCCCACTTGGGGACCTTCATGTCACCCCTGGGGACACTGGAGGACCTTCAAACCCTCCTTGCTAGGATACTTGGGGACCTTCATGCCACCCTTGGGACCTCCAACCCCCCCCCTTGGGACACGTGAAGACCTTGATCTCCTCTTTGGGGTCCTGCCATCCCTTGAGGCCACCCCCTGCTGTCCCAGGTGTGTCCCCAGCGGCCCCAAATATTGCTGCATGTCCCCAAGTGTGTCCTGAAGTGAACCTGATGACCCTTAAGAGTCCCCAGGTGTTCCCCAAATACCCAGAGATATCCCTAACGTCCCTCAGCAACCCCCAGCTGTCCCCAGGACCCTCAGGCATGTCCCAAAATGTCCCAGGTGTCTGCAGCTGTCCTTGCCATGTGCCAAGCGTCCCCAGATGTCTTGAGCATCCCCAGGTGTCCCTCAGGAGCTCCCAGGTGTGTCCCAATGTCCCCAGGGGCCCCCAAATGTCCCTAGTTGTTTCCCAGATGTCCCCAAGCATGCCCAAGGTGTCCCAGGTGTATCCCAGATGTCCCCGAGTGTGCCTGCACGTGTGTTTCCTGATGTCCCACAGGTGTCCTCGATGTCCCCAGGAACCTCCAGGTGTCCCAGGTGTATCCCCAGATATCCCCATGTGGCCCAGGTGTGTCCCAGATGTCCCCAAGTATGCCACCAGGTGTACCCCAATGTCCCCTAGATGTGCCCCCAGGTGTGTCCCAGGTGTCCCCAGGTGTGTCCCAGGTGTCCCCAAGCCTGTCCCAATGTCCCCCGGCATGCCCAAGGTGTCCCAGATGTGTCCCCAGATGTATCCAGATGTCCCCAGTGTGTCACTCACCAAAGACAAAGTTGTCAGGCCGGAAGATCTGCCCGAAGGGGCCGGAGCGCACAGAGTCCATCGTGCCGGGCTCCAGATCCACCAGGATGGCCCTGGGCACGTATTTACCCCCTGGGGACGGCAAAAACGTCACCAAAACCCCGAGAATTCACCCCAAAACCACCAGCACAGCCCTGGCAAGGATTTACCCCCTGAGGAGTGATCAGAACCCAGAGAATCCAACCCAAAACCAGAAGAGTCACCCCCAAACCAGCCAGAATTAGCCCTAAAGCTTCCAGAATCGCCCTAAATACGCCCACATCACCCTATAAACACCTGGAATCACCCCAAAATACTCAGAATTAGATCAAAACACCTGGAATTACCCTAAAATCATCTAGAATCACCCCAAAGACTACCTGGAATTACCTCAGAAACACTCAGAATTACCCTAAAACCAAAAAATACTCTAAAACAACCCAGCAACAAACCAAATCAACCCAGAATTACCCCAAACACACGCCAAACCCCCCAGAATTACCTCAAAAACCACCAAATCACCCCAAAACCACCTGGAATTACCCCCAAAACCACCCAGAACTGCCCCCAAAACACTCAGAGTTAACCCAGAAATACCAAAAATCGCCCCAGAAAAAACCAAAATCACTCCTAATATGTCCCAAACCACCCCATGTGACAGCAAAACACCCAAAATCACCCCAAAAACATCCCAATCACCTCAAAACACCTTAAATGACACCAAAACTCAGCCCAAAAAGAGCCAAAATCACCCCCAAACCACACAGTTACCCCATAAGGATCTGGAATCACCCCAAATCCACCTAAGTTCACCCCCAAAACATCCACAACTACACCCCCAAACCATCCCAAAATTACCCCAAATAAGCTGGTATCAACCCCAAGCCACACAAATTCACCTCAAACCCAGGAAAAATCACCCCCAAAATGGCTCCAAATCCACCCAAATGAACCCCAAAACCCCCCAAATTACTCCAAAATGTTTAAAATCGTTCCCAAACCATCCAAAATTGCCTCAAACCCACTTTGAGCCAAGCCTAAAATATTCAAAATCACTCTGAAGTACCCCAAATTGCCCTAGAACACCCCAAAATGACCTAAAAACAATCCAGACCACCCTAAAACTCAACCCTAAAGGACTTCCAAAACTCCCAAATTCACCCCAAAACCAGCCCAAATAACCTAAACCTCCCAAATTTACCCCCAAACCAGCTCCAAACCCCCAAATTCAACCCCAAAACCAGCCCTAATAACCTAAACCTCACAAAATCACCTCAAAACCACCTCCAAAATCTCCCAAATTCTACACCAAAACCCCCACATTAATTCCAAACCCTCTCAAAATTACCCCAAAATCATCCCGAACCAATGCAAAAATAACCCCAGAAGTGTCAAATTCACCCCAAATTCCCCAAAGCCACCCCAAAAACTCCCCCAGACCAACCCAGAACGGGACATGGGGACAGGGAGGAGACAAATGACAATGGACAGGTGACACTGCAGGGGGGGGATGACAACAGGGGACAGGGTGGCACACGGGTGACAAAGGACAGGTAACACCAAGGGAATATCAGGGACAAAGTGACAATGGACAGGTGACATGGGGTGGATGGGGACATTGAGGACAGGGTGGGGGTCACAGAGGACAAGTGACGCAGGGGGGTGACAATGGACAGGTGACACTGGAGGCACATTGGGGACAAGATGTGGGTGACAGGAAACAGGGTGACACTGGGAAGGAGAGGATGCAGTGACACCAGGGGAGTGCCACTGGGAGGTGACACCAGGGGGGTCACAGGGTGACACAGGAGGTGGCAATGGACACCAGGGGATGCCGAGGATAGAAGGTGACAGGGGACAAGGTAACACTGTGAGGTGACAATGGACAAGAGACACTGATGGGTGACAGCACTGGGAGTGACACTGGCAGGTGACAGGACAAGGTGACCCCACTGGCGTGACAAAGAAGGGGATGGCACGCACAGGAGATGAGGTGACACAGGGCATGGACAAGGACAAAGTGACACTGGGAGGTGACAGCAGGACAAAGGTGACACTAAGGGGGAAGCGTGGAGACTCAGTGACATAGGGATGACAAAGTGGTAACACACAGGAGAGTGATATTGGGGGGTGACACTGGGGACAGGATGACAATGGGGAGAATGAAGTGACACAGGAGAGTGACAAAGCAAGGAGTGACAATGTGGGGGTGAGGAAGTAACACTGGAAGTGACAAAGTGACAGCAGAGGAAAGTGACAAACAAAGGAAAGTGACACGTGATACTGGGGAGATGACAATGCCACCCACACTGAGTGACACAATGGGGGGGGAAGGGCAGAGGAGCCCCAGGGAGTGGGGCAGCTGTCCCCAAGTGCCACCAGCTGTCCCCAGGTGTCCCCACCTGTGGCCTCGTTGTAGTAGACGCTGATGCGGTCCAGCTGCAGGTCGCTGTCCCCATGGTAGGTGCCCGTGGGGTCGATGCCGTGCTCGTCACTGATCACCTCCCAGAACTGTGGGGACAAGGGGACAGCTTGGGGACGGCTCAGGGACAGCCCAGGAGCAAGTTTGGGGCAAAAAACGGGAATTTGGGGAAAAAGCCTGAAGGTTTTGAGAGGAAAAATGGGGATTTTAAGGAGGAAAAGGGGGGGTTGGGGGCGTGGTCAAGGGGTTAAAAGGGGTGGGGCTGGTGGAGTGAGATCAGCTGGGCCACACCCACTTTGTGACAAATGGAACCCAAGTTAGGAGAAAAATAAGGATTTGGAGAAAAAAAAAATTGTGATTTTAGGGGAAGAAATGGGGATATTAGGGGAGGAAATGGGGGTTTGGGGGTGTGGTTGGGGTTAAAAGGGGTAGGGCATAAGGAGAGGTGGGGTCAGTTGGACCATGCCCAAGGCAGGCTCAATTTTGGGGGAAAAAAAAGGGTTTTGGGGTTAAAAACTGGGATTTTTTTATAGCAAATAGGGGTTGGGGTCGTCACTGGGGTTAAAGGCGGCAGAGCTGAAGGACAGCTGGGGGCAGCTGGGCCACACCCACTTTGCTACACCTGGGACCCCATTTTGGACGGGAAAATGGGGATTTGGAGGTAAAAAAATCCAGGAATTTTAAAAAAAGAAATTGGGATTTTAAGATACGAAATAGCAGTTGAGGAATATCAAAATATCTGGATTTTTAGAAAAAAAATTTGGCATTTAAAGGGAAATTGATAGCATAGTCTGGGATAGAGGAGCAGAGCTTGTGGAGAGGGGCTATGCCCACTTTGCTACACCCAGGATTTATTTTGGGGGCAAACAAGGCGATGTTGGGATCTTATAGAAAGAATAGGATGTAAATCTGGCACCACCCACCTCCCCACGGCAGCGTTTTTGGGGGAAAAATGAAGGATTTAGGGATTTAAAGGAATTTGGGGGTGTAGCCAAGTGACAGGCAGGATCCACAAGACCTCCCCCACAGCCAGGACCTTTGTTTGGGTTGAAAAATGGGGATTTTGGGGGCTTTTAAAATAAATTTACGGTGTGCTCAGGTCCTAAAAGGGTGTGGCTACAACACACAGCCACTCCACGACCCTTTTTAGGGGGAAAAAGGCGATTTTTATGGGTTTTTTGTGGTTTGGAAGCGTGGGGAAGGGGAGCGGGCGGGGCTCTGTGAGGGAGGGGGCGTGGCCAGGGCAGCGCGGTCCCGCTCCCCAGAAAGGGCGGGAACGGGGAAAATGGCGGCAATCGTTCAAATTCAAACCAACCCCTCCAAAATCACCTCCTTGCACCCTAAATCGGCTTTTTAATCACCCAAATCAGGATTTTTATACCCAAATTCGTGCTCAGGGGGCTCCAAGTTTTGTATTTCAAGCTGAGATTCCACCACTGTGGGAGTTTGGGGTTAAAATGGGCTGGGGGGGGAGGAGGGGGCGATGCAGCGTGAGGGGAAAATGAGGTGAAAAAAGGTGATTTTAGGGTTAAAAATGAGAAATGCGGCAAAAAATGGGGATTTTGGGGCTGTGGAGAACAGAATGGCATTAAAATATTAATTTGGGGTAAAAGCCTTTAATTTTGAGATTGTTAATTCAAAAAAAAGAGGTATAAAATGGCGATTTGAGATAAAAATGGTGGTTTGGTGATCATGAGGGAAAAATGTATTTAAAATGTGACAATCTTGGGTAATAGAAGAAAAAAGGGCTTAAAAGTATTAATTTTGGAGGTGTGAGAGAAAAGGGGATTAAAACATAGCAATGTGAGGTAAAAAAAATAAAAACAGGCTTAAAATGCTGAATTTGGAAATGAGGAAAGGAAGTGGTTAAAATCAGGCGTTTTAGGGGGTTGCGAGCAAAAATGGGTTAAAAAATAGGGATTTTGGGGCTGATGGGACATGTAGGTTAAAAAAGGGCAGTTTAGGAGAATGTAGGAAAGAAATACCTCCAAAAAAAGTTTGGGATAAAAATGGAGATTTTGGGCAAAAGACAAAGAAAATGAGTTTAAAAAGTTCAAATTCGAATAAACAGCATTCCAGAGTAAAAAACCCTGCATTTTGGAGCCTTGGGAAACAGTGGGTTAAAAATTACGGTTTTTGAGGAAAAATGTGAGTTTGGTGCAGAAATTGAGAATTTAGTGGCAGGAATATAGATTATGGAGAGAAAAGGATATCTGAGGGTAAAAATTGTGAATTTTGGGGCAAAAAAAAGTGAATTTGGGGCTAAAACACAATTTTTGAGAGTAAATTTGACCTGTTAAATACCACTATTTTCTGTACAGTAAAAACCCTTTTTTGGGCCTCAAAATCACAATTTGGGTTCAAAACCTCTTTCCCAAAGCTAAAATAAAATAAATCGATTTTTAGTGTTAAAAACTCCAATTTGAAGCGTTTTGGAGAACAAAGATTTCGGTGTGGGGCAGGAAATGGAAATGTTCATTTCGGGGGCAGGAAATGCGGTCTGGAGACACAAAGAGAGGGGGATGGGGCTGAAAAAGGCGATTTTGCGACAAAAAGTAACATTTAAAAAAGAAAAAAAACAAGAAATATAGGGTTAAAGGAGGCCGTTTTGTGGTTGAAGTGGATATTCAGGGGAAAAAAGGGATTTTTGAAGCAGTAAAAATGACATTTGTGTCTGAAGAATTGCAAATTCCGAGGCCTATAACAGCGCTTTTTTGGGCAAAAATCACCAGGTTGTGCAAAAAAAAGAGAAAAATTTAAACAAGCCCCCATAATTTTGGAGAAAAGCGGTGATTTTGAGGCTAGAAAAAAGCGGATTTGGAAGCACAAAGCTGCGATTCTTCCCCCGACCCTCCATTTTGGGGCTGGAAACCTCCATTTTGGGGCTGGGAGCTCCCTCCGAGCTGCAGAAAATCTCGATTTTAACCCTAATTTCTCCTTCTGGAAAATAAATCCAGTCCTTTTTGTCCTCCAAACTCCACGTTTTGGGGATAGAAATGTTGATTTTGGACGGAAATGTTGTTTTGCAAAACAAAGATGCTGAGCTGGAGCTCCGAAGCTCCATCTTGGGGCTGGGAAAAAAAAAGGTTTTGGGGCCAAAAAGCTGCATTTTAGCAGCAAAAAACCTTTCATCGATGAAAAAAGAACCCCTTAAATCCAAAACATCAACATTTTGAGAACTAAAATATACTTTTTTGAAAATGAAGTCACCCATATTTAGGCGTAAGAAGGGCATTTCAGTCAAAAAAGCTGATTCAAAGTAAAAAACCCATCAATTTTGGAGATTAATATTGCAATTTAAAGACCTTAATCCACATTTAAGGAATAAAACAAACCTGCTTTTGTCATAAAATCCCGCAGTCTGAAAGCTTAAAAATCTTTATTTTGCGGATAAAAAAAAATCCCATTTTGGAAAATATTAGAAACACACCTCTTATTTAGGAAATAAAATCTTTATTGTGGATATTGAGCCGCTTTTTTGGGGAGGATAAATCCTCCCATTTTCGGGTCTGACCCCTCCGGGCGTCACGCCCCGTTTGGGGGTCAAAAATCTTTATTTTGGGGCACAAAATCCACATTTTTGAGGTAAAATTAGACGGGTTTGCAGCGAAAATAGCCGATTTTAGGGGCGAAAATATCCAATTATGGGGTGAAAACAAGCGATTTCAGACGGAAAAAGCAGCATTTAATGCATGGTAATACAAAAACGAAACAAATCAGGTTTTAAATTTAATTATAAATATATTAATGTGAAAAACCTCATTTCGAGGTTAAATCCTTTAATTTCGGGGCTCCTCGCCGCCATTTTGGCGCCTTCCCCGCCCATCCTCAGCCAGACCCCCTCGATTACGGGCAAAAAGCGCCACTCGCGGCCAAATCTTTGAAACAGTCATTTAAACTAAGATAAAATAGTAACATTTTCTTTAAACACCCCCAAAAAAAGGCGATTTTGGAGGCGAATTCGCCGCGGTTTGGGGCCGCCGCCCGCAGCCGCCATTTTGCAGCCGCGTGCGGAGGGGGGCGCGTTCAGCCACGGAAAATTCCCATTTAGCGGCAGAATCTCCGGATTTTAACCCCAAACCCGCCCCATTCTGCAAACCCCCTTCCCTCCCAGCCGCTTCTGTGGGGGGAAAACGCCGATTTCGGGCTAAAATCGCCCTGGTTTGGGTCACCCTTTGTCTCGGCGCGCGGGGGATGGGGGGGCTCTTAAAGGGGCAACGCCGCCGCGGTGGGGGATGGAGGCGGGGCCCGCCGCGCTCACCTTGGCGCCGATCTGGTTGCCGCATTGGCCCGCCTGGATGTGGACGATCTCCCTCATGGCGGCGGTGAAGTCTGACGGGGGGGCTCGGGCCCACCCGGACGGCGCGGAGGCGCTCGGAAAACTGAATAAAAAAACGTAAAGAGGCGGCGCGGCCCCTTTAAGCGCGGACTAAAGGCGCGAGCGCGACGGCGGTGAAAATGGCGGCAGCCGCGGCCCCGCGCGCGCTCATATAGGACAAAGCCGGGGCTCCCATTGGTCGGCACTGCCCGCTTTCCATCCTTCTATTGGTTAATTGTGTTGTCAATCCAGCTTTCTGCGCTTCAATTGGTCTAAGCTTCTCTTAAGCTCCTCCCACGGGCGCTCCGGCGCCCTCGGAGGACCACCCCGCCCCGTCCCTGTGATCTAGTGATGATCGACACTCACGACAGCCAATGGAAACTGCGGATGGGCGTTGGCGCGCGGGGAGAGCGACCAATGGGAGCGCGGGGGGCGGGGCCCGGCGGTGATGGCGCGGGAGGGGTGAGCGGGGGGGAGGGAAGCCGGGGCCGCTTTTGGGGTCCCTGGGGGAGTTTGGGGGGATTTGGGGTCCGGAGGGGTTCTGGAATAACCTGGAGGGATTTGGAGGTGGCAGCGGGGATTGCAGCGGTCCTTGGTGAGGACTGAGGGCCTCGGGGGCAGTTTTGGGGAGTCCCTGAGGGAGATTGGGGGGGGGTCTCTGACGGGGATTTGAGGTTTCTGAGGAAAGTTCGGGGTCTCCGAGGGAAGTTTGTGGGCTTGGCTTGGCAATTTGGGGTTCCGGAGAGAAATTTTGGGGTTTCTGAGGGGAGTTGAGACTTGATGACGGAATTTGGGGATCCCTGAGGGAGGTTGGATGTGTCTGAGGGAGGTTTGGGGTCCATGAGGGGAGCTGGGGCTTCCGTGAGGGAATTCAGGGTTCCTGAGGGAAGTTTGGGCTCTCTGAGGGGGTTGAAGAGTCCTGAGCGGAGTTTGGGGCGCCCCTGATGTGAGTTGGGGTTTCTGTGAGGGAATTTGGGGTTCCCGAGAGACGTTTGGGTTTCCTGAGGGAAATCTGGCTCCGTGATAGGGGTTGGTGGTTCTGTGAGAGAATTTGGGGTTCCTGAGGCGTGTTGGGGGTTCCATGAGGGGAGCTGGGCATTTGATGAGGGAATTTGGGCTCCCTGAGGTGTGTTGGGGATTCTGTAATGGAATCTAGGCTTGGAGGTCCCTGGGGGGATTTTGGGTCATTTGGGTGCAGCTTGGGGGGTCCCTGGGACATTTCGGGGGTCCCTGGGTTTGTTTTGAGTCTTTTTGGGGCAGTTTGGGAAGTCCCAGGCAGGGGGTTGGCGGCTTCTGCTTGGGGGTCACTGGGTGATTTTGGGGGGTTCCTTGGAGAATCTGGGGGTGTTTGGGATACTCTTGGGGCAGTTTAGGGGGATTCTGGGGGGGAGTGGGAGTTCTGGGGGGGGTCCCTGGAACAGTTTGGGGTTGTTTTGGGGGTTCTGGGGTGGGGGGGTTTGGGGGTCCTTGGGGCAATTTGGGGGTCTCTGTGGGGTTTTTTGGAGTATTTGGGGCATTTTTTGGAGGGTTTTGGGGCAGTTTGTGTAGTTCTGAAAGGGGCTTTGGGGCTCTTTGGGTTATTTTTGGGATCCTTGGGGGATTTTGGAGGTTTCAAATTCCTTAGCCCCCCCCAATCCCCCTTTGCAGTGCCCTGGAGGATCCAGCTGTGCCCCCAGATGTTGAGGGCCCCCAAAAACATCTTCCCTGCTCCCGAAATGCCCCAGATGTGATCGGGGAGGGGCCAGATCCAGATGTTGGGGACCTGAAAATGCCCAGAGTGGCCCAAAACACCTCAGAGGCTCCAGATGTGGCAGCAGAAACCCCAAATCCAGATGTGCTATGGGCCAGAAATGGGCACCGGACACTGCAGGTGGACAGTGACACAGATGTGGAGGAGGAGGGGCCAAACCCAGATGTTGGGCCACAAAAATGGCTTAAAATGACCCAAAATGTGCCTGAAACTCCAGATGTGAGGCTAAAAACCCCAAATCCAGATGTTCCATGGCTTAAAAGTGGGCATGGCACCCTGCTGGTGGAGAGCGACACAGATGTGGAGCAGGAGGAGGCTGGTCCAGAAGTGGAGCCCTCAAAACGGCTGAAAATTACCCAGAACGTCCCAGAAACTCCAGATGTTGCAGGAAAGAGCCCAAAAATACGACACAGGATGGAGCTGGTGGACAGCGACACAGATGTGGAGGAGGATCCAGATGTGCAGCCCCAGAAAAGGCTTAAAGTGACCCAAAACATGCCTGGAATTCCAGATGTGGAGGTGGAAACCCCAAGTCCAGCTGTGAGGGCGCCCAAAATTGGACACTGGAGAATCCTGATGGACAGCGACACAGATCTGGAGGGGGAGGAGGAGAATCCAGATGTGCAGCCCCCAAAACAACTCAGAATGCCCCAAAATGTGTCTGAAACTCCAGATGTGGCAGCAAAACTCCTGAATCCAGATGTTTCGGGCCCAAAACTCTGTTCTCAGATGCTGCTGGTGGACAGTGATACAGATGTGGAAGACGAAGTGAATCCAGATGTGCAGCCCCCTAAAAGGCTCAAAGTGACCCAAAACGTGCACAGAATTCCAGATGTGGAGGTGGTGACCCCAAATCCAACTGTGGAAAGCCCCAAAATTGGCCATCAGACACTGGTGGAGGACAGCGACACAGATGTGGAGGACGATCCAGATGTGCAGCCCCCAAAAAGGCTCAGAAGGACTCAGCATTTGCCCAAAGCTCCAGCTGTGCGATGGGGGACACAAAATCCAGATGTTTCAGGCCCCACAATCAGGAGTCAGATGCTGCTGGTGGACAGCGACACAGATGTGGAGGAGGATCCAGATGTGCAGCCCCTGAAACAGCTCAGAGCGACCCAAAACGTCCCCGAAACTCCAGATGTGGCTGCGAAGCCCCCAAATCCAGATGTTTCAGGCCCTGAAATCAGGTGCCAGGCATTCCTGGTGGACAGTGACACTGATGTGGAGGAGGAGGAGGTGAGTCCAGATGTTGAGACCCTAAAAAAGCTTGGAATGACCCAAAATGTGCCTGAAAGTCCAGATGTGGTGGCACAGACCCCAAGCCCAGATGTTGGAATGACCCAAAATGGGTGTCAGGCACTGCTGGTGGACAGTGACACAGATGTGGAGGAGGATGAGGTGAGTCCAGATGTTCGTCATTCAAAAAGATGGAAGATTCCTCAAAATGTGCCCCAAACTCCAGATGTGCCCCCACAGCCCCCAAATCCAGCTGTGAGGAGGTCACAGAGGGGTCACGGGGCGCTGCTGGATGACAGCGACACAGATGTGGAGGAAGAGGCAAATCCAGATGTTGGATCCTTAAAAAGATCAAAACCAGCCCCAAACGTGCCTGAAACTCCAGATGTGAGGCTGAAAACGCCAAATCCAGATGTTTCAGGCATGAAAATTGGGTGTGGGACGCTGCTGGTGGACAGCAAGACAGATGTGGAGGAGGATGAGACAGGTCCAGATGTTCAGCCCTCAAAAAGACTGAAAATGACCCAAAATGTGCCCAGAAGTCCAGATGTGCCCACACTGACCTCAAATCCAGCTGTTGGAGGCTCTGAATCCAGATGTGGAGCCTTGGTGGGGGAGAGTGACCCAGGTGTGGGGGAGGATGAGGCTGATCCAGATGTTCGGCCCTCAAAAAGACAGACGATTACCCAAAATGTGCCTGGAACTCCAGATGTTGGGCTGAAGCCCCCAAATCCAGATGTTGGGAGGCTCCAAAGGACCCAAACTGTGGCCGAAACGCCAGATGTGGAGGGAGAGGAGGAAGGGTGTGATCCAGATGTGGCCACCCAGCTGTTCCTGTCCCCAAATCCAGATGTGGGGGAGGCTGAGGCGGACCCAGATGTTGGGAGCCCAGAACGACTCAAAATGAGCCAGAAGCCACCGGAAATTCCAGATGTGGAGGAGGAAGAGGAGTCAGATCCAAATGTGGCCACCCAGCTGTTCCTGCCCTCTCCTGGTGTTGGGAGCCCAAAACGACCCCAAATGACCCAGAACCCTCCCAAAATTCCAGATGTGGAGGAGGAAACCCCAGATGCAGATGATGAGGAGGAGTCAGATCCAGATGTGGCCACCCAGCTGTTCCTGCCTTCTCCAGATGTTGGGAGCCCAGAAAGCACCAAAACGGCCCCGAAGGACCCCAGAATTCCAGATGTGGAGGAGAAAGGGGAGTCAGATCCAGATGTGGCCACTCAGCTGTTCCTGCCTTCTCCAGATGTTGGGAGCCCAGAAGGCCCCAAAACTACCCCAAAGGACCCCAAAATTCCAGATGTAGAGGGGCTGCCCTCTCTGGATCCAGATGTGGCCACACAGCTGTTCCTGCCCCCACATCCAGGTGTGGAGGACGGCCTAAATCCAGATGTTCTGGGTCCAAAACAATCCAAAATGGCCTCAAATGACCCCAAAATTCCCATTGTGAGGGCGGAGATCCCAGATCCAGATGTGGAGGGGGAGGAGGACTTGGATGTGGCCACCCAGCTGTTCCTGCCCCCTGATCCAGATGTGGAGGGGGAAGGACCCTCAGAACCAGGTATTGGGTCCCCAAACCCACCCAAAAGTCCCCTAAACCTGCCCGAAATTCCAGATGTGGACATGGAGAGCCCAACTCCAGATGTGGGGGAGTCACTGCGGGGCCACGGGACATTGCTGGGGGATGTTGATCCAGATGTGGGGGAGGCGGGCCCAAATCCAGATGTGGCAGCCTCAAAAAGACCCCAAACAGCCCCGGAAGTCCCTGAAATTCCAGATGTGGAGGTGGACACCCCAAATCCAGATGTGGAAGGGCCGGGGAGCCCTGGCCTGAATCCAGATGTGGCCACCCAGCTGTTCCTGCCCCCTGCCCCAGATGTGGAACCCCTGGAAAGCCCCGAAAGGGCCCCACATGAGCCCCAGGTTCCAGATGTGGAGGAGGCGGCCCCAAATCCAGATGTGGAGGGTCCCCCAAGCCCCGCCCAGGAGGAAGCAGAGGCTCCGCCCACCCCACAGGTGAATTTTGGGGGGCCCCGGGTGATTCTGGGGTCTCTGGTCGGTTTGGGAGCCCCCCGGGGATTCAGGGAGGGTTCCAGGTGTATTTTTTGGGGTTCCCCGTGAATTTGGGGGGGTCCCAAGTGGGGTTTGGGGTTCCCAGTGGATTTTGGGAGACCCAGGGTGGTTTGGGAGGGTCTCAGGTGAATTTTTGGGGGTCCTGGGTGGAATTTGGGGTGAATTTGGGGATTTTGGGGGTGGCAGGTGGATTTTGGGGGTTCCTGGGAGGATTTTGGGGATTCCCAATGGAGTTTGGGGTGAACTTGGGGGATTTGGGGGGTTCCCATTGGATTCTGGGGTCCCCACCACAGCCCCTCGCCCCAGGTGCGGCGCAGTCGGCGATTGGCCGTGAGTGGAGGGGGCGGAGCCACACGAGGCTCCGCCCCCACACAGAACGGGCATGATCAAGACTCCAAGCCACGCCCCTCACGCAAGCCACGCCCCCAGAGGGGGCAGGACCAATCAGCAGCAGTGGTTGAAGAGGCCACACCCTCAGTGCCCATAAAAGGAAATGGGCGGGGCTCAGTGGCAGCCCCACCCCCAGAGGAGGAGGAGCCAACAGAAGGTGCCAAGCGCAGGCTCCGCCCCCGGGCAGCGCCGGGCTCCGCCCAGATCCGGGTAAGGACCAGTATGGACCAATAGGAACCAGTATGGACCAGTACAGACCAGTAGGGCCCAGTATGGACCAATAGGAACCAGTACAAACCAGTACAAACCAGTACAGACCAGTATGGACCAGTACAGACCAGTACGGACCAGTACAGACCAGGACCCCCCCAGTGCTCCCAGTACAGACCAGTGCCCCCCATCCCCCTCCCAGCTGCTGTTCTGGGGCTGGTGGCACCTGGGCATGTCCCCAAAGTGTCCCCAAGGGGTCTCCAAGTCCCCGAGGATGTCCCCAAGCCGTTCCCAATGTGTCCCAGTGTCCCCCGTTGCTGTTCCTGGGGGTGGTGGCACCTGGAGATGTCTCCAAAGTGTCCCCAGTGGCTCCTGAGCCCCCTGGAGATGTCCCCAAGGTGTCCCTGAGTCCCCCAGGGATGTCCCTTCTGTGTCCCCAAACTGTCCCAAACCTGTCCCAAACCTGTCCCAGTGTCCCCAACTCCTCAGGGATGTCCTCACAATGTCCCTGACTCTCTCAGGGATGTCCCCAATGTGTCCTGAATGAGTCCCCAACCTGTCCCAGTGTCCCCTAGATGTCCCCACCCCCCAGGGCTGTCCACAACCTGTCCCCACTGTCCCCAGGTGCTATGCCCAGACCTGGTGGCACTCAGGGATGTCCCCACTGATGTCCCCAGTGTCCCCAGGTGCTGTTTACAGGCCTGGTGGCACTCAGGGATGTCCCCAATGATGTCCCCAATGATGTCCCCAGTGATGTCCCCAGATGCTGTTCACAGGCCTGGTGGCACTCAGGGATGTCCCCACTGTCCCCAGGTGCTGTTCACAGGCCTGGTGGCACTCAGGGATGTCCCCACTGTCCCCAGGTGCTGTTCACAGGCCTGGTGGCCTCCCCGGCGCTGCGGGTGGCCCTGGAGACGCTGGGTGGCACCGAGGCCACGTCAGTGCACGACTGCAGCCACCTGGTGACCGATGGCATCCGCCGGACACTGAAGTTCCTGTGTGCCCTGGGCAGGGGTGTCCCCATTGTCACCCCCCAGTGGCTGCTCGAGGTGACATTGGGGCCAGCAGGGGGTGGGGGACATTGGGGGGAACAGTGGGGACATTGGGGACAATCGGGGGTTGGGGGGATTGGGGACATTGGGGACATGGTGGGGACATTGGGGGATTGGGGACATTGGGGACAATCAGGGGTTGGGGATGTTCGGGGCATTATGGACATTGGGGACAATCAGGGATTTGGGGACATGGGGGACTGGGGACATCGGGGGACATTGGGGATTGGAGACAGTCAGGTGGATTGGGAACACTGGGAACATCAAGGGGATGTTGGGACATTGGGGACATCAGGGACACCGAAGTTCCTCTGTGCCATTACCAGGGCTGTCCCCATTGTCACCCCCCAATGGCTGCTGCAGGTGACATCAGGGACATCGGGGGTTGGGGACAATTGGGGGACTTGGTGACAATGAGGGGATTTTGGGGACAAGGAGAATTATTTGGGGACACTGGGGACAGGGGGTGGCACTGGAGACTTTGGGGGGCATTTGGGGACATTGGGTGGCCTTGGGGACAATGGGGATCTCGGGAACATTGGGGACAGCTGGAGTGGCCTTGGGGACAGGAGGACACTGGGGACATGGTGACAAGGGGGATTGGTCCTGGGGACATTTAGGGGTGGGTGGGGTGACCTTGGGGACAGGGGGAACTCAGGGACAATGGGAGGGCATTTGGGGACAAGGGGAGGGGCCTTAGGGACAGTGGGGGTGGCCTTGGGGACTTTGGAACCTTGGGGACCAGGGGTGGCCTTGGGGACAGAGGGGCTTTGGGTGGCAAGGGAGGGTGACCTTGGGGTCAAGGGGAAGGACTTGGGGACAATCTGAGGGACACTGGGGTGGCTCTGGTGGCCGTGTGTGACCCCTGTGTCCCCGCTGTCCCCAGAGTTCCCACAGTGGCCGCCCGCTGTCCCCAGGTCCCTTCCTGCCCCGGGACCCCCCCTGTGAGCGGCGCTTCGGCTTCCGCCTGCGCCCGGCGCTGGCCCGGGCCCGCCAGCGGCCCCTGCTGCAGGTGACACTGGCCCACGTGTCCCCAAATGTCACCTCGTGTCACCTCATGTCAGCTCATGTCACCTCATGTCAGCTCATGTCATCTAAACCCACCCCTGAGCCAGCCCCAGGCACAGCAACAGCCCCTGCTGCAGGTGACACTGGCCCACGTGTCCCCAAATGTCACCTCATGTCACCTCATGTCACCTCATGTCACCTAAACCCATCCCCGAGCCGGCCCCAGGCATGGCAATGGCCCCTGCTGCAGGTGACACTGCCCCACGTGTCCCCAAATGTCACCTCATGTCACCTCATGTCACCTCATGTCACCTCATGTCACCTAAACCCACCCCTGAGCCAGCCTAAGGCATGGCAATGGCCCCTGCTGCAGGTGACAGTGACAGCAGTGTCCTCAATGTCCCCAATGTCCCCGGGCCCAGGAATGGCCCCTGCTGCAGGTGACACTGGCCCCACATGTCCCTAAATGCCACCTCATGTCACCTCATGTCACCTAAACCCATCCCTTACCCAGCCCCAGGCACAGCAATGGCCCCTGCTGCAGGTGACAGTGACAGCAGTGTACTCAATGTCCCCAGTGTCCCCGGGCCCAGGAATGGCCCCTGCTGCAGGTGACACTGTCCCCACATGTCCCCAAATGTCACCTAAACCCTACCCTGAGCCAGCCGTGGGCATGGTGGCACCCCCTCCTGCAGGTGATGATGACATTAATGTCCCCAACTATCCCCAGCTTCTCCAATGTCCCCAATGCCCCAATCTCCTGAACCCCTCAATGTCCCCAACCTGCTTAATGTCCTCAGTGTCCCCAATGTCCCCAATACCCCAATCTCCTGAACCCCTAATGTCCCCAACGTGCTTAATGTCCCCAACATCCCCCCAGTCATCCCCAATGTCCCCAATACCCCAATCTCCTGAACCCCTAATGTCCCCAACCCCTGATGTCCCCACTGTCCCCCTGATGTCCCCTCTGTCCCCAGGACTACCAGGTGCACGTCACCCCCAGTGTCCAGCCGTGCCCCGAGGACATGCAGGACATTGTCACCTGCTGTGGTGGCACCTTCCTGCCACAGCTGCCCCAGGAATACGCGGTGAGGGGACAGCAGGGACAGGGGACATTGGGGACATGGAGGGGGATTGGGGACATTGGGACATCGGGGACACTGGGGACATTGGGGGGATTGGGGACACTGGGGACATTGGGGGGATTGGGGACACTGGGGACATTGGGGACATGGAGGGGGATTGGGGACATTGGGGACAGCGGGGGATTGGGGACGTTGGGACATTGGGGACACTGGGGACATTGGGGACATTGTGGGGATTGGGGGATTTTGGGGTTTCTCCTGGGGTATTTCAGGGGTTTGGGGGGTCCTTGGGGTTTCTCAGTCAGTTTTTGGAGGTTTTGGGGTTTCTCACTGGGTTTTTGGGGTTTTTAGGGGCTTCTCACTGGGTTTGGGGGATTTCTCACTGGGTTTTGGGGGGTTGGGGTTTTTTGGGGGGTCTTTGAGGTTTTTTGGGGGGCCCTCACTGGGTTTTGGGGTATTTGGGGGTTTTTGGGAATCCCAGATTGTGCGCTGGGGGGAGACCCCATTGGGGGTTTTAGGGGATCTCATTGGGGTCAGAGGGTTCCTATTGGGGTTTTGGGGATTTCTCACTGGGGGTTTTGGGGGTCTTTTTGGGGTATTTGGGGTTCTTTTGGGGTGTTTGGCATTTCTGATTGGAGTCTTGGGTTGTTTGGGGGTTTTTGGCGTTTCTAGCAGGGTTTTGGGGGTATTTGGGGTTTTTTGAGGGTTTTGAGGAGTCTCACTGGAGTTTTGTGGGTATTTGGGGTTTCTCACTGGGTTTTGGGGTTTCTGATGGGATTCTGGGGTCCTGACCCATTTCCCCCAGCTCTGGGTTCTGGTGATCTCATGTCCCCAGGACTGGGCTGGGTGGATTATTTGGGGTTTCTCACTGGGTTATTTGGGGTTTCTCACTGGGTTATTTGGGATTTCTGATGGGGTTTTCCCTCCAAGCCCAGTGTCCTGGTGATCTCGTGTCCCCAGGACAGGGCTGTGTTTGTTATTTGGGGTTTATCTCTGGGCCATTTGGGGTTTGTGACTGGGTTATTTGGGGTTCCTAATGGGGTATTTGGAGTTTCTCACTGGGTTATTTGGGGTTCATCACTGTGGATTTGGGTTTTTTCCACCAGCCTCATGTCCTGGTGATCTCGTGTCCCCAGGACTGGGCTGGGTGGGATATTTGGGGTTTCTAAAGGGGTTTTTGATGGGTTATTTGGGGTTCCTGATGGGCTATTTAAGGTTCCTCACTGTGTTTTTTGGGTTTTTCCCCCAGCCC
>JAWWMS010000325.1:0-19368 GCA_035048045.1 Chlorospingus semifuscus
CCCAGCACAGAGAGCTCCTGTCCAAGCCATGGGCTGCAGCTTTTCCAGGTGTGCTGTGGGAGACAGTGTCAAAGGCCTTGCTAAAGTCCAGGTACACAACATCAACAGCCCTTCCCATATCCACCAGGCAGGTCTGATGATCATAAAAGGAGACCAGGTTGGTCAAACACAACCTGCCCCTCCTAAACCCCTGTTCTCTCCAGTAGAGAGCAAAGGTTGGTCTCACCCTTCCTTTTGCCATTAATATATTTGTAAAAACATCTTCTATTATCCTTTACAAAAGTTGCTAAATTAAGTTAAAACTGAGCTTTGACCTCCCTATTTTTTTTCCTACATGCTCTAGCAACTTCCTTAAATACTTCCTGAGAACCCTGACCCTCCTTCCAAAGATGATACACCTTTTTTGTTTCTAAGTTCCTCCAAAACCTCATTGCCTATCCAGACTGGACATTTGCCTCGTCGACTCATCTTTTGGCACACAGGGACAGCCTGTTCCTGTGCTTTCAGGGTCTCTGTTTTGAAGCTCGTCCACTTTTCCTGAACTCCTTTGTTTTTAAGGGCTGCTTCCCAAGGAACTCTCTGAATAAATCTCCTAAGTAGGCTAAAGTCAGCCCTCCAGAAGTCCAATGTAAAAGTCTTATTGATGTTCCTCCTGATTTCACCAAATATCAAGAACTCTTTAATTTCATGATCACTCTGCCCCAAGCGGCCTCCAACCATCACATCTCCCACCAGCCCATCTCTATTTGCAAACAACAGATCTAACATAGTCCCTCCCCTGGTGGGCTCACTCACGTGAGCTGTGACAAAAAGTTGTCCTCCACACACTCTAAGAGCTTCCTGGACTGCCTCTTTTCTGCCGTGTTAAGTTCCCAGCAGATGTCTGGTAGGTTAAAGTCACCTACAAGACCAAGGGCTGGTGATCCTGTAACCTTCAGCTGCTTGTAGAATAAGTTGTCCACTTCTTCTTCGTGGTTGGGTGGGTGCTAACAGACTCCCAGTAGGATGTCAGCATTGTTGGCCTTCCCCTTAATTCTTACCCACAGGCATTCAACATTAGTTTCAATACCCATGGCATCAAAAGCCTCCCTAATATAAAGGGCCACCCCTCCACCTCTTCTTGCTTTCCTGTCTCTCCTGAAGAGCTTGTAGCCATCCAGTGCAGCACTCCAGCCATGTGAGTCATCCCACCACGTTTCCCTGATGGCAATTACATCATAGCTCTGCTGTCGCACCATGGCCTCCACCTCTTCTCATTTGTTGCCCATGCTGTACACATTGGTATACATGCACCTCAGCTGGGCTGCTGATTTCACCCCTAACTCAGGCTTACCACCCTTGGGCCTGCTTCCAGACAGCCCAGCTGCATCCCCCTCTCCTTTCAAGCCTAGTTTAAAGCCCTCTCCATGAGTTCCACCTGTTCATGAGCTAAAATCCTTCTGCCCTTAACAGAGAGAAGAGGCCCATCCAGTTCCAGCAGAACCAGGTGCTGTAAAAGTGGCCCCATAATCAAAGAACCCAAAATTCTGCTGATGACACCAACCCTTGGGCCACTTGCTGAGAATGTGGCCTCTCCTATTCCTTTCATCTTTTTTCTCTGCCACCAAAGGGACTAAGCAAAACACTGTCTGTGCTCCTGCCCTATCAACCACTTGACCCAGTGCCCTAAAGTCCATTTTAATTGCCCTGGCACTCCTCTTTTCAGTCTCATCACTGCCAGCCTGGAGTATCAGCAGTGGGTAATAATCAGAGGGCTGAATCAGCCCACGGAGTCTCTCAGTGATATCCTGTACCCAGGCCCCAGGGAGGCAGCAGACCTCTCTGTGGGATGGGTCCAGTCAATGGGTCATGGGGCCCTTTGTTCCCCTCAGAAGGGAGTCACCCACCAGGATTACCCTTCTTTTCTTTTTAATGTTAGAGGAGGTGATCTGTCTGACTGATGAAGCATAATTGGGAGGCTCACTGGGCAGATCATTTTCTTCTACATCATTTGGCTGACCCTCTAGATCCAGGCCCCCATACTTATTCTGAAGTGGCACCTCAATAGGTGATGGGGGTTGGGAGGAATTTTTATTACCTCCCTGAGTAGGGACCCATTTCCACTCCCCTGGTGGATACCAGGTGTCCTCCTGTTGCCTGACAGTAGGAGGCATGGGAGTCCTCTGACTCCTGGTGGGCCTCCCTCAAGGATGGAAGGGCAGAACCCCACCAATCTATTTCCTTTCACTTTCCCTGATACTCCTTAGTCTTTCAACTTCCTCCCTAAGCTTGGCCACCACCAAAAAGAGATTGTTCACCCATTCACACTGCAGTCAGGCTTCTGCAATGCCCCTTGGTACCACTGATAGCTCAAACACTCTGCACAGGAATGGTCTGGACAGATGTATCCTTTTTGGAGGGTTCTGTTTGGCTACAAAAGCTTTTACTAACTGCAGTTTTTGATTGTGTAAAAGCCATTACTAACAAAAAAAGTCAAAACCAACCAACCAATGAAAACACAACAAACAAACTGCAAACCCCACTAGCAGGAGGAAACCTGCAGCCCTGCCTGTGCAGAGCACTCTTTCAGTCACCACGCCGCTGGCCGGAGGAAAGCTGCGCCCTGTGCCTGCGTGGGTAACGAGAACTCACTACATTATCCTGACCTGTTTGCGGCAGACATCTCATTTTTCATCTGTGTGATGGGTTATCTGCCAGCATAGGCTGTCGTTGTGTGTTAACAGTCTTGTCCTGGAAACTCATTCCTGAATCATCCTTCTTTCTCCTCTTGGCTATAAGTGACAGAGCCGTGGCCTCAAGTGTAATATGGAAAAAAGCAAATGTGTTCTCAAGAGACTCCTGAGGGTTAACCCTCACTTCATCCCTCAGGGGCCATTACACCAAACCCTGACCTCACTGGAGTTGTTTTTATTTGTTCAGTGATGCTGCCAAGAGACAAGGGTAGTGCCACACAATGCAGGATGCTGGAACAGGAAGGAGAAGCACATGGTCTAGAACTGTACACCAAAGTCTCAGGAAAGTTAGTTTCAATTTTTCTTTTCAAAGACATCCTGTTTAGGCTGCAGATAGCTCACTTCTGGTTTTCCAAACCAGATTTTATTCCTGATGTGTAAAGGAACAAGGCTGGCATGTCCTGACATGCAGGAGTGCAACGACACTGAATTCTGAAAGGCTGTGAGGTGTTTTGGGGCTATCCAAACGTTGTGGTTTGTTGTCAGTAAACATTGGCTTAGTTGCCCTTGGGAGGTGGTGCTGGAGATGTTACCCAGCCTGTTGTATCCCTTACTCTCATGGAGGAACTTCCTTGGTCTGCCAGTCCTTTTCCAGCTGCTGGCAGCACAGCACCATTGCTCACAGGAGGGATGCTGCCATGGTGCTCTTCTGTGCTGCTGGTGGATATTATGAAAGATGCTGAGGTGTCCTTAAGCCCTACAGCCAAATGGACAATGTGGCAAAGGACAGCAGTCTCCTTTCTGCCCTCTGCTTATCATTTCTTCCTGGAAGGGGCTGGTACCCAGGGCCCCTCACAAAGACCCTTTCTAGAATGTTGCTGTAATTATAGTGCAAGAGTTCTATTGTCAGTACGTTGCAAGGGTTCCATATTGCTAGAGTTCCATACCTCCTTGATGCTTCTTGTAGGCAGCTCCTCCAGGCACTGACTCTTCCTTGTCCTCACAGCAGCCAACCGACTCCAGTTCCCACCAATCCACTCTTCTATAACACTCTTCTGATTAGCTACAGCTGTGGCCTGTTAACATCAGGCCTGCTCCTAATCCTTAATAATTGGTTCAGCTGCAACTCTTTGGGGTATAAGATTATATTCTATACTCCCTTTATTTACCCATACTGTATCCCCCTACAGAAGGTGACAGGGACATCAAGCTCCCCTCCATATACAGTCCTCTGGCAGTGTCGCACCAGCCTTTGCTCCTTCAAACACCCCCGTGTGCCTTTGTTCTGTGCCCAAAGCATGTCATTAGCACCGGTTCAGGCTATGACTTTGTAGAGCTCTAGCACAACCCTCATGTCATTTCAAGCACTTTGAACTTAAAAACAGTTGCAGAATAAACATTAATTCCAGAATGCCACAGAGAGCAAGGGAAAACCAAAGCCAAGTGTTTTAAAGTATGTATGCAGTCCTGCACCAGCCCTCTTGTTCAGCAGGGTAGGTGTGTGTGCTGCCTCCTGTGCTCGTGGCACCTCTGCTGTGGAATTCAGTATCAAAATCTTTCCAAAGCCACTCCATCGCTGCTCCCGTCAGCTGTGCGTGGAAGAGAAATGATAATGACAGAACTCATGGGGTGAGGTAAGGACAGGGTGAGATTATTCACCAGTGACTGTCACAGGCAAAACAGGCTCTACTTGGGGAAATGAACTGAATTTATTACCAGACAAATCAGAGCAGGACAATGAGAAATAAAATTGAATTATAAAATGCCTTCCCCTCACCCCTCCCATCCTGAACTCAGCTTCACTCCTGCTTTTTTCTGCCTCCCTACCAGCAGTGCAGAGGATGGGGAATGGGGGCTGGGGTCACTTCATCACACATTGTCTCTGCTGTTCCTTCTCCTCAGGGGGAGGACTCCTCACATCCTTCTCCCTTGGGGTCACAAGTCCTGCCAGCAAACCTGCTCCAGCATGGGCTCCTCTGTCCATGGGCCACAGGTCCTGCCAGGAGCCTGCTCCAGTGGGGTCTCCACAAGGTCACAGCCTCCTTCAGGCATCCCTCTGATCTGGGTTGGGGTCCTCCACACGCTGCAGGTGGATCTCTGCTCCCCCATGGGCTGCAGGGGCACAGCTGCCTCACCAGGGGCTGCAGGGGAACCTCTGCTCTGGCACTGGAGCATCTTGTCTGCCTTCTTCACTGCCCTGGGCATCTGCAGGACAGATTTCTCTCACATTCTCATTCTTTCCTGGCTGCTGTTGCAGAATAGCTGTTCCCCCTTATCTGTGCCATCACAGAGGCACTACCACCATGACTGATGGCCTTGGCCTTGGCCACTGAGGAGTCCTTGTAGGAGCTGGCTGTCATTGGCTCTGTCAGACATGGGAAGCTTCCAGCAATTTGTCACAGAAGCCACCCCTGTAGCCCCTGCCTGCTACCAAAACCTTGCCGTGCAAACCCAGCACAGGTACCAATGTCCCTTCTTGGAAGAGCAAAGGAAGATGAAGAGAGACAGGAGTGAGGCCAGGAGCTGGGTGGGCAGCATGAAGGGGTTGGCTACAGGAAGAAGTCAGCCCTGTGAATCAGCATTTTGACCATATCTGATGTACTGTGTGTTAACAACCACACTGACCCTGTGGTGTTCTCTGTCCTTGCTGTGTGGCATGTGAAAGGTCTGCTGTAGCACTTCTGCTTATGGATCCAAATCCTGAAGTGCCCTGGGTCTGTGTTTTCTGTCTGTAATGATCATTCGTCCTCCAACTCTGCAATAGCCACTGTAACACGAGGGAGTAAAAGCTCAGAACATTGTGCAGTTATTTGTAATTGCTACTCCTCTGCTCTCATCAGCATCATTTCAGCACTTTTCCAGCCCTCCCTTTCACTGACAGAGATCAGTGATACAATTTGTGTTCCCACTCTGTATTCAACCAAAGATCCTCCTTTACCAAACCTCAGGTAATTTCTCACATCTCCAACTTAGTAGATGGTACAAGATTCTTCACAGCGTAGAGCTTTAATGTTCTTTGAATGAATTCAGGATTTGTGAGTCAGCAAAATGACCCAAAGGATCAAGTTAGCTCACAGCTGAGTGATCAGTAGCTAAACGTGGCTCACACTTTGAGTGACCAGTAGCTAAGCCTGGAAAGAGCTCTCCTTGGCTGTTGGAGCTCTATGTTTGCTGGTTTTTGTCCCCACACAAGCCTGAGATCTCATGTCATCTGGGGTATGAGAGCCTGAGATGTTTACCAGCATTTCTACCCACAGTCTGTGGGTAGAAATGTTCCCTGATCCATTTTTCCTGCTGCACCCTTCAGCACAGGAATCTTCAGGGTTTAATACAGCCATCTCAAGGGGCAGGAGCAGATCATCAGGTGGCTGAGCAGGAGCAAGGAGTGGGGTCTGCAAGGAGTCACTTGTGTGGATCTACAGGCTCGAGTTGTTTGTGTCAAGTGATAATCCTCTGGGGATGTGAGATGCTACCTGGAGGCCTGAGATCATCTATCTGCCAGCTCTGAAGAGTGCTGTGGGAATACCAAGTGTCCTCTGGCTGGGCTGAGCTCAGAGATTTTTTTTGCCAGTAGGAGGGGAGTGAATTTTGTTAAGATTTTGGAATATTGTCGTGGCTGCCAAATAACGCCAGCTCTGAGTTGGATCACATGCATGAGCAGAGCACTTGTGAAGACTGCTCATTTCTTCTTTCAGTCACGGGCTGTGGCTGCTGGCACTGAGCAGGTTCCAGTGGTTCAGTGCCTGGCCCCACTGTGCTCCCCAAGGAGTTTGTGGTGCTTCCCCACTGGAGCCCCCTCCAGCCTGACAGCCAGCCGCTGGCACACTGAGCTCAGTGCCAGCCCCTGGAATTACTGACCTTGCAAAAACTTCTCTGCTGAGGAATCAAGCTAGTTAGCAATAAAATCATAAATAGGCATCCAATTTAAAAAAATGTAAGAATTTAGTCAGCTGTTTTTACTTACAGCAGAAAGCAGCTCCTGGGCAGCTGCCACTGCAGAGCCTCAGTATCTGGCTTAGGAGGGAGGGATTGTGTCTGGGGTGCTCCCTGGTGTGACTGTTCCTGCAGTCTGACCTCCAGCAGTGTCTGCAACATCACAAGTGGAATTGCTTCATGCAATAGGTATATCCATGGCCTAGGCAATATTTCACCCAGAGCAATTTTATCTTACCTCTGATTTAAAAAAAAAATCATCACAAGAAACCTGTAAGCAGGAAAGCAGTGTTCTCTTTTCATGAAAGCTGTTTTGGTGTCATGATCAGCAGGAGAGGCAGCAGCCAGAGCAACAGCAGTGCCACTTAGCTCTGATAATGTCTCACTGTGTCCTTCTCCCTTGTAGCTGCTGTGGAGCCATCTCTCAGTTGTGGTGATAGGGCTGCTTTACCCATTGCACAGCCAGGAGGAAAAAGTGACCTCTGTGAACAGCAAGATGTGGGGGAGGGAAGGCAGTGGGGAACCAGGCTCAGCCCCATCATCCCTCCTGGAGTTGCTGCAAATCCTGCTTGGCCTTGCTGGAGTCTGCTCACTGCCTTGGTAACTGGAGCTTCTCCTAAGCTCTTTAGATGTGCCGTGTCAGGTATGTCAGACAAAGTGTTGCACTCGAGGTTTTCTGTAGGCTGGGGGTTGGTCTGTGCAGGTACCAAGCAAGGAAAAGGAAAGGTACCCTTCAGACTGAGATTTATATGGAATGTCAGGGATTAGAGAGACCAGAAGTTTTTTATGCCAACATCCTCTATCCTACTTGAAGCTTTTCTATTCACAGACAGAAAAATTAGAGTTGAGTGCAGTCTGGGCTCTTGTGGCCCCTATGCTGTAGGATGTGATGAGGAGGGAATTCAGGTGAGGCAGCAGCAAAGTGGAAATTATCTCCTCCTGAGGAGCAGCACAGTGTGAGTCCAGGGGGCTGGACTGCATTCTGTTGTGAGGAGGTAAAGATTAAACAACCCCAAATTAAAACTTTATTAAGTGAAGGTAGCAGTTGCAAACAGGCTGCCTGTCCTTGGAAGCAAACAGTTGCTGATCAAACCTTGCCAAAGCCTGTAGTGAGAGGACACTTTATAAAACTTTAGATGTTAAGCTGAAAAAGGGTAGGTCTAGATGAGATATAAGCACAGTAAAGATGGTGAGACACTGGCCCAGAGAAGCTGTGGATGTACACCCTTGGAAGAGTGCAAGGCCAGGTTGGATGGGGCTCTGAGCAGCCTAATGGCACGTATCCATGTACACAACATGGGGGTTGGAATAGGTGATGTTAATGTCCCTTCCAACCCAAACCATTTTGTGACTCAGCTGTTCCATGAGGTGTGAGTTCCCAACACATCTGAAAATGGGGTATCAGCTATTCACATGTTCAGTGCTTTTTCAGAAAACAGATCTAACAAGAAGCTACAGTAGTATGTTCATGTCAGGAGGGGAGCAGGTTTCACCATTTCAGTGTAGAAGAAACATCACTTCTCCAAAACGGTTGCTATTTGCATTTGTCACTTATAGCTGCTACTTGTAAGAATTCTCAACATGACATTGCATACTTTTAGTACCTTTAACTCCTTTTTTGTGAGACCTTCTTTTTAAGTGTTTGCTCCCAAATCTGTTGAGAGTGTGGCAGAAAACATGCTTACTAGCAAGTTTTTTTCACACGCTGTTTCAGCTTGGGTGACTTGGATTGTGAAGCTTCTCAGGATGTTTGTGAAGAATGTCTCATAAAGGGATCATGTTGGGAGGTTGATTTCATTACAGTGGTCAAATTTAAATTCTTGTGGCACATTTTATTGCTGAGGTATACTGCATATAGACATCACTTTACAGGCAACACAGTACTTACTCAAGAATCTGTTCATTTTGGAGCTACAGACCTGCAGCAATCATCAATTAATGTAAGAGAATGGATTTTTTTTTCTAAGAGTGCAATTTTTATAGGGTTGAAAGAAAGTTTCCTGAAAAGTAACTCCTGAAGTGTAACTGTTCCTGAAAGTAACTCCTTTAGCTTTAATTTTACCTTAAAGAAAATAAACCAAGGGATAATGTCTTGCAGAATTTTTAAGTGCAAGCTGTTCTCCCTCATTTTATTTCCTGATAAAGCTTTGTTTCTTCAGAAGGATTTTGCATTTATTTAAGATTTGACATGAATTTTGCCTTTTATTGAAAATTGACTAGTAAATGTTGTTTATTTTTAGGGACTAGCAGTTACAGCTGGTTATCATTTGTGATCAGCTTCAGCCTCTCCCCTTTCTCTTGTTTTGCCTGCTGTTACCTCTGCTTAGTTTTATCCATTTTTTTTTTCTCCTTACATTTTCTCATCTGCATTTTCCACTTTCCAAGTTTCCTGTTTCTTCTTCAGTTACTGCCTGGGGTCTTTTTCAGAAGCATAATTTGAGCAATGATAATAATCTTTAGGGTTAAAGCAGAAAAAGAAGAATCCAGAACAGAGGTCTGGAGAGTAAGACGTACATGATGTGAAGAAGGGAGATCAAGATAACAAGGAAGCCTTATTGTCAGTCTGGAGGGTAAGGCAGCACTGCAGATTCTGGAGGTGGAGCAGGAAAATGTCTGATACTGGCCAAAAACACTGGGAAAATGAGGAGGAGGGATGAAAAGGGGGAAAAGGATGGAATTGGGCAGAAATTGTAGAGGCTGGACATAAGGAAAAAAAAAGGTGCACCAGAAGCAGAGCAAAAATCAATGCTTCTCTCCTTTTATCAATTTGAAATCAATCCTGCCAGACATACAGATAGAGAAAGAGAATTAAGGGCATGATAAAAGCTGGTGTGCATCAAGCCCTGATGCTGCCATCATCATGTTTGCCTTTCAGCTCTTTTACTCATTCACAGACAGACATAATATTCTCGTGTCCTTGTCCTGCCAAAAGAGTATTGTGGTTTTATCCCCCCCTGTTGCTTGTGGCATCTGAGTGTCCAAGTTAATGCAGAGATCTCCACAGAGAAGGAGATTCCTGCAATGGTGCAGTGAGATCACTGTCTGCAGGATCCAGAGGAGAGAAACTTCCATTGTCCTGCTCCTGCTTTAGAAAGAATTGGTGGGAACTTTCAGGATTGCTATGTCACACTTGGGGTAAGATACCATTATTAATCAAGGCTGTAGGTTGATGACAAGAAGATAACATGACTCTGGGCAGATTTTAGTAATGAATGCTCTTTTAATTACTAACTGGTTACATCTGATAATCTGCCTTTCTGTAATTTTGCTGAGCATCAAGGCAATGCTCACTGGCCCATGCTTATGTTGGACTTTTTAAACTTTTCTGATTTCTAAAATAGCTTTATTTTTAGCCCTCTGTAACTTCCCTGGAGTTCTAAACTGTGTTGAGTAGTTAGATCCAGGGTGCAGAAAATGCCTGGGCAATTTTTTCCAAAACATCTTAGTTCATGTTATCTGGTATTGCATATCTGAAAATGTTCATCATTATCATGAGTATTAGGACAATAAAAATTTCACTGCTGTCAGAAACCCTGGAAGTACCATTTTGCTGCTTTGCAGATGAAACCCAAAATACTAATGAGTATTTTTGGCTTTCTCACATCATTATTGACAACTTTATTATGCTTCTCTTGTTCTGGACCACTGTGGTTTAATTCAGTCATGATTATGTTTTGAAACTTGTCTTTTGTTGTTCCTTAACTTGTTTCAGCAAGTCTTACACTCTTTAGTCTAGAAAATCAGAGGAAAATTATAAAGAAATTTCCTTTATGTTAATTTTCCTTCTTTGCAATCTAGTTTCTAACCCTAGTTCCCTTGCCAGGCTTATGAGTGCTCAAGTGTTTTATTAGTTATTTAGTTGAAAACATTTTAGGAAATGTTTCTCTATTATGATTATTGCTAATGAGCTGTGTACTAAACAAAAGTTGTCCATCTGTGGTCTTCTCATCTGCTTTCAAATTACATTGGAAAAGGATATAATCAGAAAACTTGAGGAGAGATTATAAACACAGTTTGCCTTTGTTTAGGAAGAACAGGTACTCTTGAGTTCTGAGCCCTTCAGAAAAATCTCTCCACAAAAGCAGGTCCCTGGATGGGAGCTGAACTCTTGAAAACCTGTTCCTTCAGGATTTCTTTCCATCTGTTGCTCTGCTGGAACAATAATCCAAGGCTGACCTAATCTCAGAGCAGCAGCAGACAAACTTTGCAACTGGATACTCTTGTTCCAAATGATTTCTAATTGCAGATTTATTCCATCAATTACACATTATCTTACTTTGGGTCATGCCAAAGCCATTTAAAATCCTGTAAATTAGCATGATGTCCACAAAAAAAAGATTGCTGTGTGAGGTACAGTATCCCTGCAGCCAGCACTTGTGGTGGCAGCTTAATGCTTAGGAGTGAGGCTGTGTGAGCTGATGGGCTTTGAGTTTCTATTGGGCATCCCTTGGTCAGAGCAATTGAGAATGACCCCTTTTGTCCTGTCTGTTATTACCAGGCAGCTCTGGAAAACGAGCACTGTTGAGTGAAAAGAAAGCAGCAGATGACATTTTGTTTTCTGCACAAACTAGTGTATAGGATCTTTGTTTTTCAGACGTGGTTTTCAAGAAGATGTGCAAATATTGCTGCTATTCTGGCTGTAGCTCTTTTGTTCAAGCCTGAACATAGATCTGTGGGAAGTGAGGATGTCCATTTATATTAGTGAGCTCTTCCCTTGTAAAATTCCATGGATGCCTAATGTAGAAGTATGTATGTCTAGTATATAAGTATATATTATATATATTGTATATATAATATATAAGTATGTATGCCTAATATATAAGTATGTATATTCTGAATAAGTCTTTTTTTTAATATTACTGTAGCACTCCTTTTCTGAAACATAATTTTAGTTTTGTAAAAAAGAGATGATCATATTTTCAGAATAATAACACCTGCAGACTTTTGCGTGTGTGCTGAGATTACTCGTGCTGTTGATTACAACTCTCACTGTTTTAACCCAGCAGTGAGCACGGGGCAGGGACTCCTCTCTGTATAGAGCACGGTGGACACGCAGTGATTTAAATCAGTGTCACCCAGCATGGGATCTGCAGTTCCAGTGTTTCACAAACAGCTGTCACACGCAGGTCTGGAAATCTTCTGACTTTGAAGTGTCTTAGTCATCCTCATTGCTGTTTTCCACAGCTGACCAGAAAGCTTTTGTGCATTGCTGCTGTGCCAGGGAGACCTGGAGGCTGCCAGATGAGTGACCTACATTGTGTCAGTAAACAGTAGCAGGAGAACTGTGCTCACAAAGTGAGTGGGGTTTGAAAGTGTCTGCATACAGGGTTTTGTTGACATTTTCATGGGTGATTTGAGGATCATATGGGAGGCAGGAGTCTCAGCTGGACTTCCAAGTGTTCAGCAGGCTGACTAGGTGGACTCATGTACTCTAATTTCTGATCATCCAGTTTTGGTCCATGTCAGTTAGAAGGTCATTCTTTATGTACAGTCACTTAGGAGGCTTCTTTTTAGTTAGAGCAGGAGACAGGAGTGTTATTTGAGTTATTCTCATAGTGTTTCAGTGCTTCCTGTGTAGACATCAGTGGGCTCAACTGGGTAAATAGTTTCTGCTGAACAAAGGATCACGTCATCTTTAGGGCTGGTTTGGTTTTTGTTAAGGTTTAAAAGTCACTAGAGTGATGCTCCAAAAGTTCACTTGTTTCATAAATGAATAAATAGCAGTAACACAGGTCATCTTCTGCCAGCTGGATGCTGGTAGTTTCAAAATGTCAGATGCCAAGGTTGTGACCGTGATGTATGAAGAAGGTGCTAGTGAAGTGCAGGGTTTGAATACAGTAATACTTTGGAAGACTTAATGTTCCTTCATTTCTGTCTTCTCTAAAGACTACATTCCTGCACAAGTTTACTGCACCCTGGTACATCATGATCATCAAATTAGCTGTCATTGCTGCTTCTCCTCTGCCTGCCTGCCAGCTTGGGGCTTCACAATCAGCTTGGCTCCAGCACAGTCCCTGGGCCCTGCTTATGGGGAGGTAGCACCAATATACAGAGAGGGCATGGGTGGGCAGGCAGATGCAGCCTCAGGCCAGCTGCAGAACCTCAGACAGTCTCTTAAACTTCCCACACCCCCTTCCCATCTGTTAACCTCTGCTCAGCAGTGCAGTCTGGACTGGCACAGCTAAATACAGAACCGTGGGAATCCTGTTTCCCACTTAGGGACTGACCTCAACAATGGCCCTGTATGGATATGCTGGAGTTACTTGGCAGTCCAACAGTGGCTTCCTTAGAAGGGCAGTGAGGGGAAACAACTTGGAGGCAGAAAAACAATTTCCTCCTGTTCCTACCGGTGCCAGTCAAGCCCAGCGGGTCTGGCCCTGTGCCTGTAGCTGCCAGTGGAGTCCCCTGGCCAAACAGAAAGTGAGCCCCTGTCAGTGGGCTGGTTTGGTGGCCAGACCACACAAAAGGTCATCACAGTTCCATTATTTCTGTTTTACATGCTGTTCTGTATGATGCTCTTTATGATTCTCTTCCCTTTGGTGCTTCCCACTGTTCTGGTATTGTTTACTGCAAAAACTTGAGCTAACTAATAATAAATTCCTTGCTAACTTCAGTGGGGTGGACACCTGTTGCTTGGCAATGTACTGGCTCCTGTATATAATTACCTGTGCCATGATGGTCTCTTATGTATCAGGAGAGCTGTTGTAACTCTAGATGGACAAGAGGTCTTGTCAAAGACTTTTGGCATTCTGTAGGTTGGCAAGTCCTCACCTATACTGTCTTTCACCTCTAAAGAATACATTGGGAGGTGTGAATTATGCAAATAAATGTTACTTCTTCCATAGTAGATCGGATTTATTTGTGTTTGCTAAATCTTTTTTTGATGGGTTTTTCAGCTCTGAATGACTCTGTCCTACTGTTCTTTCAGTTTTGTTGTTGTTTGCTTTACCTTTACCTTTAATACTTGGGGTCATTGAGTGATAGATCCCTTACTAGAGTTGATAAAGCAATGAATTTGAGTTTGTGTAGGTATCCTGGGTGAAAGCTGCCTGTACATATTATAACTTCAGATTTTGACAAGTTTTGGAAGAAGGGTCTTCTGCAAATGCTTCAGTTTGAAGCAGTTCCTTGGAGTTGTGCTTTCAAAAGTTGCTCAAATTCAGAAGTTACTCAGGGCATATCCCTAATGAATATGAATACAAAAAAAAATCATTAAAGTTCTTGCTGCTTTAAAATGAAAGTTTTTGTTATGAATAATAGTTGTTGACACCTGCAGATACCTTTAGAGTATCAAATAGGGTATATTTCCAAATAAAGCAATATTTAGGTTCTGCATGGTGCTTGCTCTTAGGCTGCATTTGCCACAAAGTGGTGGTAGCAAGGTATTACCATCTGTGAGTTCCAGTTTGTTGATGATAAACTTGTGAAAATATCTGGAAGTAACCGGACTCTGCTTTTGTGTGCAGCTGTAATTGGAACAGGATTTTACAAGACTCTTTAGTGTAGTTGGAATGTGTGTGTAATCTTTTGACCTTGTTCTTAGTTTTTGATGAGTATGGCATGTTAAGTGCTGATAATTGGGTTTGCTCTAGGCTGAAACCTGACCTGCTCTCTGCAGAGAAGATCAGATCTTCTACTGGAAGGGGCACTCTAAGGGGCTACCTTAGAAATTGCAGTGCCAGGGCTGCTGACAGTGAAGATCTCTGAAATATGGCAATTACTTTGGAAGGGCGTGTTGTCCTAGGGACTGCTTCTCTTTCAGCCTAGTTTGAATTGGACTTTTCACCCAAAGGTTATTGTCCTTTAAATTTTCTTCTCTGTGCCATCTGGCTTGCCTCATGACTCAAGCTCAATTATTGTGAGAGCTGCCTTGTAGCCTCAGCTGGTGGAATGTGAATCCTGGGTATGAGAGCAAGAGGCAGGTGCTTTTCACTTTGCTCTTGCAAGGGGAGTCAACTCTCTTTGTTTAAGCCATGTGCAAATGAGGGGAGTGTCTAATGCCTTTGTGAAAGGAGCATGCAGCAATCATAAACAGCAGCAGGAGCTGGCACGGAAATGGGGCCAAAGGGGTTTGTTAAAACTTGTCCACAGGGATCAGTGCAATGGACCAACCTGCACTTTGTATTTCAAGCCATCCTTTTCTGTCTGTCTCAAACAGTGTTGATGGAACTGATCTTTCTTATTTTAAGCCTTCTGTGTGGGAGGAGTAAAACTGCTTAAATGTTTCTGAGTAGTAGTTTGCACAGTGCAGCATTGTTAGCTCTGTCTTTCCCATTCCCATTGGACTCCTTGACATATATTAAGAATACACAACATGGGTCCAGCTAGAAAATGCCTGTCCCTCCAGGTCAGTATCCCATTCCTACCAGCAATTAACAGATGCCTCTGCACCTTTGTCTAAACCTTTCCTAGTCTCCCACCATCTATTTTCAGCTTATGAGACTTTCTAGCCATAAATCTTGCTTGTTAAAGGAAGAGTTGCAGCTAACTTTCTTTTCTCTTGTGTTTTAGAACTAAAAAAGCAAAGAAGACAGCTGCTCCTCCAGCCAAGGAAGAGAAGCCCAAATTAACCATTTTTGAAGAGGAGGTGGATCCAAATGAAGGACTCTTTGGCCCAGAAAAAGATTTCTCATCAATCAGTCCCAGAAGAAAGATTAAAGAGAGTAAATCTGTTCTATATTTGTCTATACACAGATTGTTTTATCTAAAACGTGTATAACTGAGCCTTTAAATTACATTGATGCATAGTATACAGGCTAAATAATGTCTTGGAAATGTTAAGGCAAATCTTCAGCTGAGCAGAATCATCTAGAATCATTCAGAAAGAACAAATGAAACCTGTAGCTCTTATAGCTGTTCTCTGTAAACATTTTGAACTGGGATATCAAGGTCTGTGGGAGCTGGCTGTCCCATTCATGCCACACTAACAGGAGTAATGTGACCTACTTTTGAGTGCAAGGAAAAAGCAGATTTACCAAGTCCTTAGAGTGCAGAGTATCACTGCACTTTATGGACTGGAAGTCTTTGGAAAAAAAGAATTGTCTACATGATCTGTTTTTTTCAACCCACCTAGCCAGATTTACTAGTTAGTGTTAGTGCAGGCCTTGTGTTACGTAGCATGATTTAAATACAGCAGCTTCTGATTCCCCTTTCTAGATCTGAAGTTATTTGAAGACCCAGACCTCGGCGGGGTGGTGAGACTGGGTGACTCACTCCTGCTGCCAGCTGCCTGTGAGCACAGCGAGGATGTGCTGAGCAGGGAGCCTGAGGAGGACACTGAGGAGCTGCTGAGGTACTCATCTCAAATCTGGCATGTGGGATGAAGGTGGTCTGATCTATTCTGATCTATTTAGATCTTGAAAGAGATGAATTTGGGGAAAAGCTTAAATACTCAGAATGCAAACTGTGAATCAATACTTGTATCAACAAGTAACATGTGTCATGGAGCTTGGACATCAAACACACTACAAAGGAAATTAGGAAGACCCTTTGAGAGAGGTGTGGTGCAAGGAGTTGTTATGTGACTCCAAAGGAAGAGCCTTGAAGGCCCAAGGTGTGCTATCTGGTTCTTGTTTTCTGCTTTCTGCATTACACTTCTGCTTTCTGCAAATGATCCACAGAGAACCTGACCTCCACTGTGAAAAGTGGGGAACAAAGCCCAGAGATAAAGAATATTTCAGCTTCAGGGCCCTGAAATCAGGGGCTCTTGCCACAGGAGGAATGATTTTCATGCTGATGGCTCACAGACTTCCGTGCATGTTTCCAGGAGGGATCCTGTGCATACCTCCACAGCTGTAAAGGACTCTTTATCACCCTGTGTTTAATTTTTAATCTAGTGGGAAGGAGGGCTGGAGCTCAGAGTTGCAGGAGGGTATAATATATTGCTTCTCCCTTGTAGTGCAGCACTGGAACACATCAGCACACCATGCATTTATCCCTGACACCTCCCTCACAGGGTGGGTTCACCTGTGCTGATAATCCTCCACAGATGGAGCAGGGAACCAGGGCTTGGAGAGACACAGGGAATCTGTGCTGCAGTAATGAGTCAAATTCCTTCCTTCTGGGTCTCAAGCTGGCATCTGAATGATGAGGCCAGCCTGCTTCCAGTGCTAATTTGTGTCAACCAGCTCCTGTTAGGATGTATGATTTCCACAGCAGGTACTAAACCCAGGAGAGAGACTCTGTGTGTGGTTTCAAAGCTTTCCTGAAGCAGGTAATTCTGCAGCTGTTGCTTTCCACACATGGAAAAGTGCTGGCTATCTCAGCAGTAATACCTGACTGACTTTAAACAAAGGTTAAATTGGGCTGGGTGCCATCTTGCATTAGACCCTGACAGCCCACCTGATGTTTATAGAAGCTGATGGGGCAGGACATGACCTGATTTCATGCTGTGGTATACTGAGAGCAAACACATGTGTGCTTGCAATTTCTTCTTGTCTGCTAGTGATCTCAGCATACAGCACTTCATCCAGAGTGTTCATATGACTACAGGAGAAGGGCCTGTTCCACTGCAGTCCTTGCATTTTTATCCACTAGAGAGAACTTCTCCATCTGTTGTGTTAGTATCTTTTGGATTATATATGTTCAGAGAGAGGTCTCTGAAGTCTGCTCTGAGGCCAATAGACCATGCTTTCAGATCAGTTTGGGATCATCAGCAACAGCAGCACACCCAGATGGTTATGGGAACCCATGGGAAAAGATGTAATTTCTTTTAAATTCCAGTAGTTTTTGTTTATTCCTAATTTGTCTCAGTGCTTCCAATAGTTGATAAGTCATCAAGGTCCAATTGGAAGTGAATACCTGTAATGAAGCAGAAAACCATGCAAGTGGTCCAATGGGAAAGTTGCTATGAGAATCCAGAGGCAGCTCCTGGCTGTGCAAGAGGTTTTGGCAGATAGGTCAGGATCTGTTGACCTGTTCAGGTGCCTAACACCCTCTGAAATTCCCCTGGTAAACCCAGCTCATGGTGTTACCTGCACATCATAGAGGGCTGGTGAACTCAGTGCAGGGCAGTTGAGGGTAAAGGAGAAGCTGCTGTCCTAGAGGGGAGGAGGAGTGGCAGTGCTGTTTTAACCTAGTGCAACACTTCACCTCCCCCTGTGCAAATTCACTGCAGTCACCTGAAATCCAGTGGTAGGGCAAAATGCACTTTGTTTTCTGTTCAGCTGGAAGCCTCAGCAGAACAGTCAGGTCTCAGAAATGTAGAGGCAGCATTTGAATCCTCTCCCACCTTCCCTTCCCACCAAACTGGTGTTGAATGTTCTTGCAGGGCAGTGCCACAGGCTCTTTTCCAGGCAGTGACCCTTTGTAGTGACAAAATGTTTAGCATAAGCTGCACTCTGCAATATCCCTGCATGGGAGCTTGAGCTTATTTTGAGGCCTAGGAATAAGTCTTGCCTTTGCCATGTATGTGTTGGCAATTACTCTCCCTTCCCAAAAAGGACTGAAGAAATCTCTCTGCAGCCCTCAGATCAAAGTAGGGGCTGTGACAACCCAATCCTTTAGCAGGCTAGAGCTGGATATGCCACTAGAAATGGAAATGGAAACCTCTTGGTCTCTTGGACATACTCGGTTCTATCATACCAAAAGTTTATGTGGACACATTTTGTTGAGATCTAGGACTGTCCTGAGCCATGATGCACCAGCAGGTCTGTGGTAGGTCCAGAAAGCTGGACATGTTCACTGCACTCCAGTGGAGTAGCTGAATAATGCACATGTGGGAGCTCTCCACTGGTGCAGTGAACATTCACATGTACCTCAGGGTCTGCTCACAAGTGTGTGGTAGATCTGAGAAGTGTCTGACTCACTCTGAATCATGGGCAGAGTTAGAAGAGAGCTGCCTAAGGCAGAGGAGGGCAGAACCTTCATCCAGAGGGGGATGGCAAGAAGATAATATCCAGAGCAGAACACAGGAGCAACCAAATCCTTTGTGATCTTTATGGTACCTGAGTGGTTTGAGCAGCAGTAGCCCAGAGCAGTGTCAGCACAGTGTCTGACACAGAATCCTCAGCAGTGGCTGTAACTCATGAGGCAGAGGCTGTTATGGAGACAAATGAGTCTGCAAAATGTGCGTGGGCTGGGCTTGTCACAACATGAGGGAGAAGAGAATCTGATAAACGTTCTCACTGCAAACTGAAGACTGTGCTCTCTGTGGATACTTGCTCATATGCAATGAGAATTACTGTTTTAAATAGAATCACCAACTTGACATTAACAAGTGCTGAGCATTGAGAAGAACCAATTTTGCATTCTAAGTGCAGTGGGAGATTTCATGGGCTTTATCCCATGGGACTGTACAAAGCAGATCCCTGAAGAGGCCAAAGTCTGCTCTCCTGAAATCCAGGGTTTGCTGAGCACCCACTTCACTGCCATGAGAGAGTCAAACTCCACCATGGAGTTTCATGGTCTCTGCAGCCCAGCTGCCCTGGAGCTTTACCTTCCCCACCACCCCTCCTCATTGGTGAGAATGAGGTCCAGCCTAGCACCTCTCCTTGCTGGCTCCTTTGTTACTTGTGCATTTGAGGGACCTCCTGCAATGCTTAATCCCTGCCTGGCTGTCCTTCCAACAGGTAATGGGGTGGTTGAAGTCCTCCATGAGGACCAAGGTTTGTGAATGTGAAGCTGCTCCTGTCTGTAGAGTACCTTATCCCATCACTCTTCCTGGTGTGGTGGCCTGTAGCAAACCTCCACAATAATGTCACCTGTCCCTGCCTTCCCTTTGATCCTGACCCTGAGTTCTTGGGTGGCTCCTCAGCTGAGGCTC
>JAWWMS010000326.1:0-19278 GCA_035048045.1 Chlorospingus semifuscus
TCTCCAGGCTGAACAATCCCAATTCCCTCAGCCTTTCCTCCCAGCAGAGCTGCTCCATCCCTCTGATCCCCTTGGTGACTCTGAGAGCAGGGACACCTTCTGTGCCTGGGAGAATTGTGTCTAAGCCCTATAAGGCCCTTTTGCTGCATCTTGCAATTTGGAGAGATGTTATCTATTCTGCTTTTCTATCCAGATTGTTTAAGTCTGAAAGAAAATACCTACAAAAACATCTTAGTAGTTCTTAAGTGGTTAGAAGATGGGGTTTTAATTTTGCAATGAAAATGCCTTAGCAGTATTTTTTTGTCAAAAGTGCGCTTTTTGCCATCCTTGTTCTCATCTTCCCAGATCTGACCGAGCCTACATTCCTTCAGAAGAAAAAATTAATACTCTCCCCAATAACAAAGAACTTCTATCATTTTACTATTCTCATCTTCTCTTAAGAGTCTGTCAGCATTGGGTAGAGACCAGCTTCCTTCTCTTTGCTCCTGGTCTCAGCCCACAGCAGCACAAACTAAAGAGGAGGGTCTCACTCATCCCCCAAATCAGAACAAACTCGTGACAAAATGAGCTTCTGGATTATTTAATTGCTAAAAAATATAAGCCTTTGCAGAAATTAGAGGTGCTGTTATTTTTTTCAAGGTGTTTTCCTTTGTGAGGCAGAGGTAGCCTTAACTCCCTGCAAGCTTTGAAGCCTCAGCCTAAGCAAAAGTTGCCAAAATTTTTGAGTTTAGGCAAAATAGTGTATTTTTCATTAGCCTGCTGTTTCAATTTGGGAGAAATATTTTGCTAGGTATTTTCTCTGTGAGTTTTGCATTGAAAAAATACAAAAGGGGCCAGGACTGGAAAATATCATACTACATGAGAAAGCTTGAGAGAGAGAAAAGCAACTCAGAGAAGCATGGGGTAGGCTTAGCAATAGGTAGTAATACCAGCCTCATGTGTAAAATGTATTGTTGAAAAAAAACCTACTGTCTGGATTGTGTAAGAGTTGGCCCAAGGCTCTGTTAGTAAAGAGTAAAGACTATTGTAATACATTTTACACTGGGACTTAATTAAAGTTGAATGAAGAGCTTCAGTTCTCTCACTTCCGAATTTCTGGTGCCTGAGAGCTGTTCCTGCAGTGGCACAATTAATTCATTGTCACTGTGTGAATGATTTTGTTCTCCAGTGGGGGCTTAGGGAAGAAGGAGAAATGAGAGTTCCTGGTCTTTAGGACCATCGTGCGGGAGAAAAGTGGGGAAGTCACAGAAACGAACAGTTCTGCAGAGGAAAACCTTCTGGCCCCTGTGCCTCGTGGTAGCCCACAGGAACCATCAGAGTCCTTCCCAGCCAGAGGGTGCCAGGGCTTCTGCTTCATTTTTGTATTGGAGCGTGTGATTGCTTAGCATGGAAACAGACGATAGGACTTTCCCACTGGCTTTTCAAAAAATGTCACTGTCTGAGGTGAAGCATGAAAAATCTCAGCTTCAAAGCTGCAAGCAGATGAAAAGGAAGAATGGTAATGAAACCCTGATGCAACTAAAGTGCAGTGAGCTTTTCTGAACTTTCACTGTTTTATAGTGATAATTTAAGAGTACAGTTTATTTGCTGGGAAATAGCAGCATTAACCAGGAGGCCTGAAATCAATGGAGTTATATGAGCTTTACTGAGACTGGAGTTTAGCATTTGCAACTAAAATGAATGTTTTTAATGCATGTTTCACTAAGAATTATACTAAAAATACGTTATTAATAAACAGCATGTAATTTAGAGCCCAGCTGTTTGGTAAGCAGACAACCAGCATGAGTGTTTCTTTCAAAAACACATTGGTGTTGGATATCCTTGCATGAATATAGAGCAGTGCCCTAGACTTGAGATGGGGCTCAAGGCATCCTGGACTGTTATTTTAGGGACAACAGTTATTTCTGGTAAAGAGCTGCCCTGGGCTGTTAGGTGAGGGTTGAATCACAGGCTGGAGAAAGTGTGACAGCAGGGCCAGGCAAGCCCTGGTTTCATTACTCCTTCCACCGACCGGAATAAACAGCAGGGAGCTGCTCTTGGAGAAGCTCAGCAGCCTAAAGGGTAGTGAAAGTAGCTCTGGGTGGTGCATCTGAGCTGCATTCTCTGATTGCTGCTGCCCCAAAGAGCCACTAAGAGCTAATCCCACACCACTGAGGTAGAGGTTTCTCCCCCTCTCCTCTCTTCTTGTGAGGCTCCACCCGAAATATTGCATGCAGTCCTGGTGCCCCCAACATATGGAACTGTTGGAGCAAGTTCAGAGCAGGCCGCAGAATTGATAAAAGGAACTGGAGCAGCTCCCCTGTGGAGACAGGATGGGAGAGCTGGGGCTGTTCAGTTTGGAAAAGAGAAAGTTGTATGGAGACCTCAGAGCACCTTCCAGCATCTGAATGGGCTACAGGAAAGCTGGAGAGGGTCTTCTCATCAGGAACTGCAGTAACAGGACAAGGGGGGATGGATTTAAACAGAAGGGGAGCAGGTTTAGATAGAATATTAGGAAGGAATTAGAATTGGAATTAGAATTAGAATTAGAGAGGGTGTTGAGGCCCTGGCACAGGTTTCCCAGAGGGGCTGTGTCCTGCGCATCCTTGGAAATGTTCAAAGCCAGGTTGGATGAGACTCTGAGCAACCTGGTCTAGAGCAAGGTGTCCCTGCTCATGGCAGGGGGCTGGAACAAGATCACCTTTAAGGTCTGTTTGAACCCAAACTGTCCTGTGCCTCTGATTTTAACTTCACACAGCTCTGAAGGATGGGGATTGCATGTTCCAGTCTGTTCTCTTGCCAGGAGCTGGGAGCATTTCCTTTGTGGTTGCTTGCAGAGAGGCTGGTGAGCAAAGAGTTAACAGGCCTACTGGCAGGAAGCCTCAGAGCTCCCTGTGCATCTCTTGGTGGGTCATTGCAAAGGAAAAATAAACAACTCAGGAAGTCAGGAATTCCCATAGCATCCCAGAGCAGCACTCCAGTGTGAGCAGTATCCTGTCCCTGGTGGAGCCAGATGCTTTGGAGGAGGATACGAGCATCCCCGCTGTGCACAATTACGGGATGTGAGGAAGGATAGCAGAATGGGTAGGGCACATTTCAAGACCTTGCAATCAATATTGTGCTTTGCTTGAGACCTTTCTTGGGTGAGTTTATTCCCTCACCTCCTGGAAGAGCAGCCATCCAGGTTGCATCTGGATGACACACGGAGTTGGTCTCTCCAGCGTCAGCAGCCAGGGAGAGGTTTTCAGGCAGAGCCAATGCCTGTATGTGGGCAGAAGTCATCTCTAAAAGTCTGTTCCCAGATGGTAACTGGTGTATATTGAGTGGTTTGGAAAATCTAAAGCATATTTAAGGGTCTGAAGTAGGAAAAAAAGGAAGGAACCAAGCATTTTTTAAAGGCTTCTCGAAGCAGCTGGCCGTGAGCTCTTAAAAATGTGGAGTGGGGCTGTTTTGAAGACTGGATCCATAATAAATGGCATTTAAAATATCTCCACTTACACATGCCACATATGTCAGTGCCGGGATTTTTTTTTTATTCCCAAGATCAGAGACATCCCCTCATAAAGATGTGCAGATTTCTGCACAGAAACGGAAGTGAAGAACCACCACGCTCAAGAATTCAGAGCTGCAGTAAAAAAATCATGGAAATCTATCTTGAATGGATCACATTTGAACGTTGTCCCTAGAGCACATACACCATTTATCCTCTCTTTTGTAGTGTCTAGGGCCTGTGGTTTTGGAAGCAAGAAACAGGACTCGCTGTATCTTATCCTGCCTTATTTGTTGCAGACCGCATTTTGTATGCAAGGAAACAACAGGCGAAATAGCCTCCCAGAGAAAGGAAGAATGAGATAGTTTCCTAAGTTGTCTTTGCCTGAGTTGGCAGCTGCTCCGTTTCATTCAGCTTTTTGTTCCCCAGTGAGTGCTGTGCGTGTGTAGCAACAATGGGGTGATGCAGTGACACCGCGGGCTCATGGCGGAGTTCCGTCGGGTCCCTTGGCAGCCGCGGCCGAGGGGAGCCAGGCCCCCGAGGAACGGCTCCCATGGATCAGCCACTCCGGCAGGGAATCAATCCCTGCTCAGCTCCTGCAGCTCTGTGTAATGCAGGCAGGTCCTCCCAGCTTTTTGAAAATCCCCTTTTTCACTAAGCACTCAGAGTGTTTGTTACAACAGCATAAATCCCACTCCTTTCCACCTTTTCGTGTCTTCAAAGTATTACCTGGTAGATATTGCCAGAAGTCCCAAGTCGCACTGAGCAAGGAGTATCATGGCATCTGCCCCTACATCACCCTGCTGGTAAAGGCCAATGTTGTCTTTACTCTCTCTTCTCCCAGTTCTGAAAACATTGTTCTCTCCTGTTTGCAATGAGAAATACCCACAGCAGCAACAGGAAGCCAGCAAACTGACTGGTGAAGCAAACAGTGGAACTGAATCTAGAAAGGACGCTGTTGAAACTGCTGAAAAGACCAAAAAATTGCAGAGAAAAATGCCCTATATTTCAGATTCTTAATGTTAGTTACCTTATTTATTGCATTATTGCAGTAATGTGGCAACAGTAAGTGGCGAAGCTCTGGCATTAATTAGTTTTTTGTGGGGTTTTTTGTTTGTTTTGTTTTTTGCATGAGATGTCCTTGTTTGTCTACATGAGGTGTCCTCTGGAACAGCAAATTACTATTTTCTTTACTTCCAGTTGGAAAAAGAAACGTAGCCACTTACCTGTAATTGATGCTCTTTGTTACAGTAGCAAAAACATACATTCAGGAGGGAAAATAGTTCTGTTTTTTAACTGCATCCATGAGATGTGAGATCACTGGAAATACAGTAAATGGATAAGATGTTCTCCCAGCAGCTTTCCAGGCTCTTGCTTTGGAGAAGGTCAGTGAGGTAAAGGCCAGTGCTCAGCACACAAAGGCCCCACTTTGGGAAGGAATCCCTGTTTGTGTCAACAATGAAGCATGTGCTTTGGAGAGGTCTGAATTGGGGCTTAAATGTGAACCAGTGGAGGAATCCAGCCAGCTTTTGTGTGTAGGAGTACAGATGACATGTTCCACGCTGGAATTTATGTAAATCCAACTCTTTAATGCATGTCTGATTGCTGCTTTCTTAGATTATCCAAGCAATGTGTACAATGTGACCAATGAACAGTACTGTCATTTTGGGTATCTCCAGCATCCTTTCCATTTATCAAACCAGATCCTGCACCTAAAAATGTCCTTTTCTGATTTTCTTTTTGCAGTTAGTTTTAAGAAAGAAGAAGAGACTGAGGGCCTTAACACTTATTTGTGAAGTACTTAATAAATATGTGGAAAACTACCCACCCTTTAACACAAAATGCCAGAAAGCTTTTTTAGTATTCCCAGCTTAGGGATTTTGAGCAGTGCAAAGCAAGAGCCCGTTGGTTGAGTTGGGTTGAGTGGGAGGCCTTCCCTCACAGCTTGCCAATGAACCATAAATGCCAGTTTAAAGCTGGAAGCTGGGGGCCAGTATAGGACATACATATACCACAGAAGTGTTGAAAAATTCTAGAAAGTGAATTATGTGTAATATTCTGCAGAATCTTCCCTAGGGCTTGTGCTTTCTTTCAAGATTTTCATGAATGGAAATTGAAATCTTTAATGATTATTGACTTGAATAAGTAGCTTATGCCATAGAGCTGCTGATTCCTCCTTCCAGTTATTTTCACTGCCACCATTTCCATCACAGCCATGAGGCTGCCCCTCACCAGACACAGGAGAGCTTTTCTTTTCCTTCAAATACTTTTCAAATGTGCTAATAAAATCACTTGGGGATGAAAGAGTTTCAGAATGAAAAAAAAAGAAAGCCCAAAGTTAATTGCCTTTTTAGTTCTGTACATGCTGAAGTATAAATAAAACTATGGAATGGAAAGTACCAGAACTATTTTAATCATTAAAACTACTAGACCATATAGAAGAATGGGGAAGTTAATCCATGTGACACACTCTTAAAAAAGTTTTTTATAAAAACAACAAAGGCAAACCCTGCAGTATTCTGAAGGAATAGCCTAGTCCTTGTATTGCAAAATCTGGGGTCATACTGCAGTGCATTACAATGTTCTTTCAAGGAAGATTTGTTGAAAATAATGTAATTCATGAGTTTTTTCTTTGATATGTTCTAAAAATTTAATTCTCTGTTGTCAGAACCATCTAGAACTTGCAAAATGAAAATCCACCGGTAAAATATATACACATGCAGCAAATCCCCATGAATCTTGGAGGGGTTAAAAATATGTGTCATGGGAAGGCCAGGCTGTTTGTCCTGATGGGTTTTTAGTAGGTTTTTTGTATCGTGTCCCTTTGGATTGACAGAAAGTTCCAGTGATGCCATCATCTATACAATAAAGCCACTTACTTGCCTAATCATGCTGTGGCAGCTGGGCTGATAAGATACTCTTAATTACTCTTAAAAAGGGTTTTTTTCCTTTCACCTGAGAGATTTAACATCCAAGGAGCTTTAGTATGCAAACAGCAACACTTTTTTGGAAAATTGTTTCATGCTGAATGCAGTGTGCTGGTCATTTTTACTGTAGGTTTCTTTGTTTTAAAGAATTCGGTGGTTTTAAGCTCAAAAAGTGAAGACCAGGGAAATAATACACAGTGGCCTGTTGAGTCCCATATGAAACAAAATCCATGTGACAATTCCAGTCGAGGCCACTTTATAGATTTTATGTACAAAATGAAGACACCAGAAATGACCCATTTCTCTATAGGGTTACCTGGAGATTTCAGCCCCTTCATACCTGAAATGAATCATCACACTACCCATCAGAAGTTTGTACAGTGGTGGTGTAAATGACCATACATGAGGGTGTTTAGGAACAGACAAAGCTGACTCCAAATGCTCGAGCCACATGTTCCGCATGTCACCACCCTTCCTTCCCCAAGCCTGCCTGCAAGGAAATTGCCTCATTAAGCTTTTCAGACTGAAGCTGCTTAAAAAAAATCTGGCTTGTTTTCAGAAGGACACAGTACTTTGAAAACTCCTTTAAAAAAAGAGGTTCTTACACCCAGAAAAAGCACATTACGAGTGTTGTCTGTTACAAGAGTCTCCAAACTGGTGCCCCCACACTTGAAAATGCCTTGACCCACACAGTGATTTGTTGTCATTGCCCTCTTACACACAGGTGAATGCTTACAATGGACCTAAAGCCCTCCCTAGCTGATAATGGGGGATTTTCTTTATCTGAGGACAGGATTTTGCAGCCAACAGCTGCTGGCTGGTAGCCAAGAAAAATGGGTGTTCATTACCCACTGGAGCTAATTGTGCCCATCACAAACGTCAGCGTGGCCAGCGGAGCAGATCCTCTTCACTGGATGTGTTTTTCTCAGTCCAGCTGGGATGACAAATCAATCCTCCATGTATGAATATTTCAAACTCTACCCAATAACCAGGTACTGTGTAGAAAAAGGGGTGTGTTGGTCAGGGCCCAGCTCCTCAGTGTTGCAGTTGTATTCCCAAGTAGGATGACAAGTGCCAATGAAGCCCTGTGGAGGTCAGTGCTGCATTCTGTTCTTCAGCTCCCCTGCCTGACAGTGGGAATGGTGATGCTCAGTCTCACCACCCCAGCCAGATGCTCTGAGGGCTCTGGTTAAAGCACTGTGCTGTGAAAATCCTCCTACCAAACCTTGTGTTTCTCTATTCCCTGAAGACTTCTGGAGACACCCAGCTCTTTGGCAGGCTGAAGCCACAGGAAGTTTACAGTGTTAGTGCCTTTTCCAGAAGGACTCCTCAGGGCTGCCTTTAGAAAATGCCATTTCTTGAAGCACCACGTGTCCCCCTGCACGGTGTTGGATTGATACTCCCAGTGCCAGCACACTGAACGTGGTTGGCATTGTGTTCATGCGGTCACAGCTTGGGTTTTATTTTTAAGTTTCTCCTATAACTCAGGGTTTGTCAAGGTTTTCTCATAATTTTTTTTCTGGTTAAATGACCACATTATTTGGTCTTCCAGTGTATTATCAAAAGTCTGGAACATCCTGTAAGTATTTTAATAGTAGTCTTCTTCATTGTGCCAGGTTTAAATGGGGTGAATCCTTCATATTTATTTCTGTATTTATATTTCATGTTTATTGTGGGACTCCTGATGAACAGGCTCCCATATTTATGTTGCTGTACTGTACCCTGCTGTTTCCCTGAATGTTCTGTAGTTTTTAATGCAGTGGTCTCTGGGAACTGGTTTTATGTTCAGAAAATTATGGGACATGGCACTCAGTGCTCTGGTCGTCAAGGTGGTATTTGCTCAAAGGTTGGACTAGATGATCTCAGAGGTCTTTTCCAACCTAAATGGTTCTACAATCAAAGACCAGTAAAATATTAAGATTTAGAGCCTAATAAATACAGCATGAATAGTGGTTGACCCAGGGGGTTTGTACACAGTGATTAACTCTGGTAATTCAAGGTTGATTTGTGTCAGAGCAGCCACTTCTTGGAAACACCTGACTGATGCTCTTCCAACTTCTACTAGCTCAGTAATGAAAAAATAACCACCTTTGTCTTTACTAATAGAATAATTTGCTTTCTTTTCTCTAGGACTGCCTTAAAGCTTGTCAGGAACAGATCGAGGCGGTGCTCGTGAACAGCCTGCAGCAAGTCCGGCAGCAGCAGCAGCAGAGCAACCCCTCCAAGACAGTGGATGAACTGGACCAGGCCAGCACTCCCACAGATGTGAGAGACATCAACCTGTGAGGACATCGGCACACCAAGTCACGCTTGCTCCCCCAGACCCTTTATTTTTGTTATTATTTTTAGAGTGAAATTTTTTTTAATCTGCTCCCACATAGAACATATTTAAAGCTCTTTTAGGTATAAAGAAAAACAAAAAAAAAAAAAAAAAGTACAAAAACTGAATAATGAAAAAAAAAAGCGTTTGGTGCCTGTGATGTTCTACAGAAGGGAATCCCACGATATATTTGGTAATTGCTATTTGATTATGTATCAGTGATATTAAATGCTTATAAAAGCATACAAAGTAGCTAGATCAATGTAAGCCTGCATTTGTGGGAACAAAGTAGAGTATACTTGTCTGTGTATTATGAACTAGTGCATACACCCCTTTTTTAGATTTAAGAAAGGAATCGTGTGTGCGATTTTATGGCTTGACTAGATTGCAAAGCAATAGAATAAGGGGTTTAGGGCAAAGTGGGAAAAGATCCCTGAAGCAATTGAACCATTTTGAATGCAGAAGAGATTTGCTGATCTGTCACCTCTGTTATTAGTCAGAAGTGTTTGTTGGATCTCTGTATGTTAGTTTTGTTTACTCTTGCTGTCTGTGGTAGCTGCTACCTAAGAAAGAAGATGCTTTATTTTACCAGCCAGAAGAGCAGGTGTCTTTTGGGCTTTGTTTTTCAGTTGATTTATTTTTCTTTTCTTTTTTTTTCCCAACTTCCCCTCTGCCCCTCTTGACTTTTTATCTACTTTTCCTTCCGAAATGGTTCATTCTAGACACAGCAGCATCTTTGGCATGAGGGCAATTCCTTTTACCCAGCCGTGGGCCGAGCCAAAGTTCCCAAGTGTTCACGGTCAGTGGGGGGAATGTACGCATTAATTCCGACCTGTTGGCTGGGCAGGCCACCTCCAACCTTTGGATTGCAAGATGTGGTGGATCATCTAGGAAAAGCATTATATTCCTTTACAGTGCTAATGCTTCACGTCCATGTTAACGTCTGGCAGCTTCTTAGCTTGGCCACAAAGACATTTAAATGATGCTCTGTCCATCTTCCCTTGTAATAGCCCCTCACTATGTTAAAGAAGATGAGGTTTGGTTTGCTTCCTCATCTCTCTTTCCCCCCACTCCCCCCGCACACTTTTTCAGCATTTCATTAATTTTATTGATCCACAGTGAGCGTTTTTGTAAACCATTTCATTCGAAAAGCACTTTGAAAATTGTTCCTAAGGGATTAAATGAGATGGTTTATGACAATTTTGCCGAGGAAAGAAAAACAAAAACAAAAACAAAAACAAAAATAGAAAAAAATAAAAAAGAAAAAAAAAAGAAAGAAGTCACAAAAGCAAGGCTTTGTATAGCTTTTTATAGTCAATATTTTCCAGTATCTGGTGTACTTGGTTAGCTGTGGTGTTGCTGGAAATACCAACACCCGCTTCAGATGACATTCCTGTCATGACATTCCGGATAAAAGCCTGACCATCTGTATTGTTCAGTGTCACGGAAGGATCTTAATACCACCTGCGTGTTTATCTATGGACAAGGAAAGAAAATTGCTGGTGCAACAGCCATGGTGGTGAACATCGAGGTGCGTGACTTGGAGTTTTATTACAAAGGTGTATTCAGTGTACTTGAATTTATTTTCCTGCTCCACCTGTAACAAAGAGGCATTTAGATGGCAAAGGAGTTGGAGCAACTTTTGGTTTTTTTGGTTCTATTTTTTTGGTTTTGTTTTGTTTGGTTTTTTTTTTTTTTTTTGCACAATTGTATTAACAGTTTGCAGATATCCAATATGAAGCTGTTGGTTGAAATGTTAATGTTCGCATTTTTAACACAAAAAATCCAGAAAGAACATGCTACTCGAAGAATATTATATGTATGGACTCAGCCTATTTGGCTAGATGAGGGTAGAAAATGGAGTAAGGTTCTAAGGTTTTGTTGTTTTTTTGGTTTTGGGAGGTTTTTTGGTTTTGGTTTTTTTTTTTTTTGCGCTGCTAAGAAGCTATGATTTGTTTCATTCTTATTCACATTAACAGTACTTAGCTGTATTGTTTCACTGAGTGTGCTGCTATTTTATAAACATTTTTATAATATATTATTTTACTGCTTAAATTTCAAATCCTGAAGTAGATGGTTAAGTGGAGATATGATGAGTTCTTTGATTTACTGGAAATGCCCTGTACAGGTTTTTTTTCCCCTAATAGCGTGTTCATGATTATTTTTTTTATTTTATTTTATTTTTTCCTCCTTTCTTCTTCCTTTTTTTTTTTTAATTTCCTTCCTTCCTGATCACATCCTGCAAAGATGGTATACTTACCTCAGGTTTGCTGGACAAGACATGGTTCCCATTTTCACAATACCTCACACAGTGACAGTTTGGTTGCCCCGGGGCCCGCCCGGGAGAGGTTGCAAGCAGCCGAGGCGGGGCACTGGCTCCTTTTTGGTCTCTGGTATCTTTTTCATAGTGGAAAAAATGCATTGACTCTCCACTGGTGAGCAGGTCTGTTCTCCCCAAAGCTGCTGCTGGGCACAGCCTTGGCCTCACCTCCCGCCTCGACGTTCTGCGTTGGGAGCACCCGGAATTCTGCGGCGGTGTCTCTGTTCTGGAGGAAAAACGTAGCTGATGTTTTTGAAGCAAGACTGTGGAGCCACACGCAGATCAGATCAGGTCAGGTCAGATCAGATCATTCCTTGGCAGCCCTGCCCTGTGGCTTCATGGGGAGCTGTGCCAGCGGGTCCTGATGGTGGGGTGACCTCTCCAAGCACTGGCACTGTGTCCCTCATGTTGGTGTGATTTGCTCCGTGCCATAGGCCAGGTGTAGGCAGGACCTGTGTTTAGGGTACCTGCCCCTGCTCTTCATCCAGCCTCCTTCACACCCCAGTCCCACAGCAGCCATGGGATCACAAGAATGATCCCTGCAGAGGATCACTGGTGATTCCTGCTGTGGATCACAGGGATGATCCCTCCTGTGGAACACAGGGATGATCCCTGCTGTGGAACAGGGCTGATCCCTGCTGTGGAACACAGGGGTGATTCCTGCCATGGAACACAGGTATGATCCCTGCTGTGAATCACAGGGATGATCCCTGCTGTGGATCACAGGGGTGATCCCTGCCATGGAACACAGGGGTGATCCCTGCCGTGGAACACAGGGATGATCCCTGCCGTGGATCACAGGGATGATCCCTGCTGTGGATCACGGGGATGATCCCACAGTGTCACCCCTCTGTAGAACTGAAGGGCCAGGGGCTGAGGGCCACCTCTATGGTCGGCTGCTCTACAGCACGGTGGGGGAGAGCTGTGCTGGAAGGGGCAGGACCATTCAGCATTCCCAGTCTCCGCAGGGTCCTGGTGGGTCTGTGTGTGTCCCCACCAGGGTGAGGAGTGACCTTGGCTGCAGTGACATGCTCAGCAAGTGCCAGCCCTCTGGTTACAGCGTACTGTATGTTTGAAAGCTGCAAACCTTACAACTTGAGTGCTTTCACAGTAGCTTTCAGAATAAAATGACTGCCTAGTACTCTCTTTTAACAGATGTTAAAGGAAGTGTGTTGTTACTGCAAATGAGGTGTGAGATTTCCCCCCCCTGGACTGTAGAAATTGTAAACCTCCCAATTGATTGATTAAAAAAGAATAGAAGATGTGTTGCTGATTCTGCCTTCCCAAGTGCCAAAGGATTGGTACAGTTGCTAAAAGCGTTTCTCTCTCAGCTTCCTAATGATGGTACTTTGATGGTCTTCTCCTCCTTCCTGTTACTGTAGTGTAGGAGCACCTCATAATGTATTTATTTGTATTTCTAACATGCTTGTGAAAGAGAAAAATACCAATTAATCCCATGTCCAACTAATTAAATGTCTATGATTTATGCTTGAGTAATTGGACAGCTCTTAATTACTCAGCAAACTACCTGGCCACTGGATTTTTTCCACTATGTTTATTACCATGTTCTCATGTACCTCAGAAATCACTCTTGGTTGCACAGTTTCTGTTCTCAAACTTTTTTGGATTTTGTTTTAGGTTTTTTTTGGTTTTTTTTTTTTTTTTTTTGCTTTATTGAGTGTGATGCCATATCAAGTCAATGTTATTCTCTCACAAATGTGCTCTTTAAGAGGTGTGGATGTTTATGTGGTCAGGGGATGCTAGAAAGTGTGGTAGTAGACATCAGTGTAAACAAAAGTATTTAGAAAGTACATGAGGTTGTTTTTGATGGATAAGACTCTGATACGGTGTAGTCTTGATTGCCTTTTAAAAGGTCTTTGTTCAGTGTTGTCATTTTTATTAATAACCTATTGTTTTGACTAGTTTAAAGATGGTTCTAAGAAAAGTGTTTTGGCGGGATTAGGTATGCTGTATGGACAATAAACTCACCTTGACCTAAATTTACTTGCCTTGCTTTTATTCCTTTAGTGAATTTGGTTGTGTCACTCACTCCATGGTGGTGTTTCCTTGGTGGGATGCGATTCTAAAGCCTCTGATCTGGGTAGATGATGCTAGCAGGCAAATAAAATGAAAGCTGCAGTCACAGAACAAGCCTGTCTCTAAAATGCAGCTGCATTCCCACTGCATAGGCAAATTCTGGCCCTGAGATTCAAGAAGAACAAAGTCCTAAAAATTGGTAAATTGCAGGATCAAAATATTTTGTGGGAATCAAATTGAGCTGGTGAAAAGCCACACAGAGTGCACATTTTTGCAGTGAATTGAAATACGATTTAGATCATCACTCAATTGTTTGTTGCACTGGAATGCTACTGAAAAAATCAGATTGTTTTTCTTTCTGTAAACCTGGGGAAACCGTGAGTAAAAGGAGTGGGATTTGTGGTGAGGCCAGTGGGAAGAAATGAGTCCATTGTCCAGAGTCTGCTTCCTCAGTCTGTGGCCAGGGGGGCAGGATGCTCAACCTCTCCCCTCTCCCACATCTGCTTGTGGATGCCTGCTGTGAAGTTACCAAGCTCCTGTGGGATGCTTTTGGCCTGACCTCTCCTCCACTGGCGTCCAGTAGCAGTTTTCTCCTGAATTTCCAGCCCTTTTTCACCCCTGGGGACAGCAAAGAGACCCTGAAGAATGAAGTAGAGGCATTTGGGCAGACATACTGGGGGAAACATCATCATAAAGTGAATTATACTGCCAAACCCAAAGATAAATGAAAGGAAAAGACTCCAAATGACAAACTTCAAGATAAAATGAACAGGGAGAAGGAAAAAAAACTCAAAAAAACAAATGTTGCAAAAATGAAGAAACACACAAGCAAAAATAAACAGAAACAAATAGAAAAATAATGGATGGAAATATGAATTAATTGTGAATTATGAATTATATAATGAATATGAATGCATTAAAAATTAATAGGAAATAGGGATTAAATCAGGAGGCTAAGAGTCAGGAGATAGAGATCTTTCTAGCCATAATCACACAATCTTGGGACCTGTGGTTTTAGGGAAAGTCTCTGAAGACTTCCCTGCCAAATGTCTTGTGAGCCTCACATTTCCCAGCTTATCTACACTAAGAGGTAGAGATTTTAAAACATCACAAGTCCAGGGTTTTCTCTGACCACCACTGAATAACATGACCAGCAATTCCTGGTATTTACTAGGCTCAGCTTGGAGCCTGTGAAGGACTGGAACTGAACAGTGACCGAGCCCTGAAGTGATTGTCCAGAAAGGATGTGGAGTCTCCCTCACTGGGGATATTTCAGAGCTGTCTGGACACAATCCTGTGCTCTGGGATGGCCCTGCTGGAGCAGGGAGACTGTACTAGATGTTCCACTGTGGTCCTTTCCAACCTGACCCATCCTGTGCTTCTGTGATTGTGGTTCTATTTAAAAGGGTTCTCAAAGGTGGTTTGCATTCCAGCTGGGCTGCTGATGTTCCTGCTGATGCAGCCAGGAGACAACACTGAAACTTGTGGGACTCTCAGGCCAGGGAGAACATCAGGTCGGTGCTCTGCTGGGCTCCAGGGGCACTGAGGAAGGGCGTCCCTCAGCAGCAGTGGCATTCAATCAAGACCTGTTAGGATTACAAATTAAGGTGAGTAAAGCTGAGGTATTTACACTGAGGTAAGAATAACCACTGAGTTTTGCTGCAACCTGCTAGAGAGACAGAGAGAGAAAGGACCTGATGCAAAGAAGAAAAGTAAAAAGGGAAATGTCTGTGTCCTTAAATGCCTGTCATTCTGTGGAAATGATGTGGTGCTAGCTTGGTCTTGCCATTGAGTTTTCTCTAAAAATAAACTGGGTTGTTATTTGAGCTCTTCCAAAATGCAACATGCAGAAACTGCAAGAAGAATTAGGCCAGAGCAGTGAAGGAGAGAGGGAAAGGTCAGCAGACTGGCTGTGTTTGGCTCCTCAGGTTACTCAGGAACCCTTAGAGCAAAAGCTCTGGTTCATCTGACAGAGGACTCACAAGCATCCCTGAAGAGCAGTCGATTGACCTTTCTCATGAGGGTTTTCAGAACTTGAGCAAAGCTGTGAGTGGGACATAACCAGCTGGAGGATGAGGGATGAAATCAGCATTGTCATCCAGCACACTCAAAAATTTATCTCAATTTTTCCAGTTTCCTCACGTTGTCTCTGAGGGGAGAACTCATCGCACTCTGCAGCCTCCTCACGAGGGGAAGAGGAGGTGCAGGCCCTGATCTCTGCTCTGTGTGACCAGGGACAGGACCTGAGGGCACGGCTGGAGCTGGGTCAGGGCAGGGGCAGGGTGGGTATCAGGGAAAGGTTCTTCCCTCAGAGCGTGCTGGGGCACTGAACAGGCTCCCCAGGGATGGTCACAACCCCAAGGCTGCCAGAGCTCCAGGAGCGTTTGGACAGAGCTCTCAGGGATGCACAGGGTGGGATTGCTGGGGCGTCTGTGCAGGGCCAGGAGCGGGACTGGATGATCCTTGTGAGTCCCTTCCAAGTCAGGATATTCTATGATTCCATGACTGCAAATTCAGCTTGTTTGCTTCTCAGAGAAACTTTTTATTCTGGTTACTTTGGATCTGCTTCTTAGACACAACGAAGTATTGATCTATTTGGTGTGCGCTGACAGCGCCCGGGGAAGGATGGGATCCGCGATCCGGGAGCGGCGAGGCCTGTGCAGTGGGAAGGGCCGCGGCGGCCGCTGCAGAGCTCGGGGGGAGCCGCCAGGGGGCGCCCGCGCACCGCGTACGGCCCTCAGGGCCCCGGGACAATCCCGGGAATCCCGCGCCGGGAAAGGAACGTCCCGGGGCTGCCACAGCTCCAGCAGAAGGGAAGGTGTTCGACCCAGGGGCTGCCCCGGCTCCCTGCTCGCAGCCCACATACCGCACTGAGAACCAGCTAAAAAACAATTAAAAACATCCCCTAAGTCACTCTGCCACGAATGAAATTCTCCAGCAGAGCCAATTTGAGGCCTATCTGCAGCAAAATCTCTGGGTAGGATTTGCCAGGGTTATGCCTCTCTCCAGGCCAGCACATCCTTCAGAGGAGCATTGTGCAGGCAGAGAAGTGCAGCGACACAGAAGAAATTCAGCAAAGGTTTCTGCTGGGTATATTTGTAAGCGCAAGGAACAAGATCAGATCCCAAATAACAACTGAAAAGGGAAACCTAACCTAGCAGCTAAGCCACAAGGCTCTAAGTCAGAAGGTACAGGCTTTCCAAGCTGTTTTCTCTCAAAGCCAAAGTGGCTTGTGTGTCAGCCAAAGTGGGTGACTTCAGACAAAGTCTGTCACTAACTTTGCCTGAAGGGCTGTCAGTTTTGCAAAAGGACCTGTATGAAAGCATGCACTTAGAAGAGATGTTAACAGTGTAGGCTCATGTTTGAGATTTGATCCTCTAAACCACGTGTGAGACACAGCTGGAGTTTTATCACCACAGCAAAACACAGTTGTTTTTAATGGTGATACAACAGAAACAGGTCGGAGCTGATTCAGTTTGCACTGGCTCATTTTACAGGCGAGACTGTCACTGGTGTCACCCCTTGAAAATGTCAGTTCCGAAATCTGTGGAGGAGAGGCACTGCAGAAATTTGAGGTTAAGGCCACGCTGCAAAAGGAAGATAAAAAGGAAACTAAACAGATACAACTGTTACTTTAAATATTTAATTTTTGCATCTGCTTTAAACAGCTATTGAAACAAATTATGTTTCAGTCTTCATTTAGAATTTATTTGGTGTTAAAGCACAAACCACTTTCAAACTGAGGTCAGACCTCTGGGCAACACAGAAGAATTTCTCAGATTTTTAGATGGCATTTATTCAATCAGGTTGAAAAATCCTGAAGGAAATACACTCAGCTGACCAACTAATATTTTGGTTAATCGCACTGTATGCAAGCCATAAAACTTCAGCTTTCTGAGGGGAAAAGGATGAGTTCCTGTCGCGACAGGACACAAAACAACATGAGCGCACACACCGCTGCTCTCAAGGTGCAGAAAAAAGGGAAGTTTATTTTCTGAGTCCAACATTTATAGTTTTCTAAAAGTGACAGTGGATTGGAGGGTGAAAGTGCTACCTCTCCAATGACACCCAACAAACCAACAGTCTATCACATTTCTCCTCCTCCATAAAAGAATGCAAAACAATAAGTTATTTATAGAAAGTGTGTGAAAAAGTTTGCTACAAGAATGTAAATATCAGAACGCTTAGAAAATCTTAAAAAATCAGGGCGACAAGTTCAAGTTACTTCTTGTGTTACTTTGTCCATTTTACCAGCAGGAATTTCTAGGCTGCCCAGAGAAGCTGTGGCTGCCCCTAGGTCCCTGGAAATGCCCAAGGCCAGGTTGGACAGGGCTTGGAGCAACCTGGGATAGTGGAAGGTGTCCCTGCCGGTGTTAGGGAGTTGGAACTGGACGATCTTTAAGGTCCCTTCCAAGCCAGGCCATTCTGTGATTCTGTGGGTTCTGCAGGACAAGACCAGTGTGGTCCCAGCTGGATGTGGGTGCTGACATCTCACACTGCTCTGCCTTGGAAATTGCTGCTTTAAACTATTCCTTGGAACCAGCTCACCTTTGCTGATGGTTACTCCCAGGTGTGATTTGGCTGCCCAGGCTTCTAACTGACTTGTGAGTAATGCCTTTTATCTATCTATATATAAATATCAATGTATTGATATTACTCTGAGCAAAGAGCTGCTGCCAATCGGTGTTAACTGAGCTGATGTAACCAGAGTGAACACCACCAACCATTCTGTGTTCTCCAAAGGGGCAAACTGGGTCCATCCCCTGGTCCCTGTGTGGAGGAACACACTCAGTGCAGGGAGCTCAGGGTGCAGCTGCAGTGGAGCTGCAGGCTGAGCTCTGGAGCAGCCCAGCTGAGACAAGAGGCTGGGAACTGCCAGCCCTGTGGCACCGGGCAGGGGATGGACACTCAGAGTCACGGCAGGAGATGAAAACCCACTTTCCTGCCCTTAATCTGTGAGGGTGTAAAAGCGCAGGGGTTCCCTTGTGCTGCGTCCCTCGTGCAAGGCCACCAGCTCGGGCTGTTGTTTTGTCATTTAGTAATTGCACCGTGACAGAAGGATGTTACGGAACTGGACATCCGAGACTCTGGTAAGGGAAACCTGGAATGGAGCCGGTAAGGAAACCCGGTCCGACTGGGAGTGCGGGGGATGCAGCTGGGGAGGGGCTTCAGTCCCTGCTCAGACGCCGCGAGTGTCACTCCAAGCGGCCCCGGGATGCTTAGACCAGGAAGCTTCCTTAACACCAGCGTCATGAGACGCTGCCAAACCCGGAGTTTTAAGGCGAAAGCTTCCTGATTGCAATTGCAGAGTGAGAATGCGGAACCATTTCGGGTGCGGCAGTCCAGGTGTAAACCTCGCCCTGCCACGCTCTGAACCCTGTCCGCAGGTGCCGCTCAAATGTCACCGGGGCGGTGACTGCCCCCTGCCCCGCAGCCTGTCTGGATGCTGCTGATCCCTCTGGGAGAAGAACTTCTTCCCGATGCCCAAGCCGAGCCTCCCGTGAGGCCGTTCCCTCTCGTCCTGTCGCTTGTGGTGCGGGAACAGTGCCAGCCGTCCCCTACCATCACAGAGCCATAATCCCTTCCCGGATCCTCCTTTTCTGCCGGGAGCCGCCTCCGGTGGCGTCAGAGCGGCACGCGGGGCGGGGGCATGACGTCACGGCGCGGCGCGCGGCGCCGCAGTGCGGGCTGTGGGACGTGCGCGCCCCTGAGATCCACCTGCGCACATCTGGGCACATCTGGGCTCACCTGGGCTCACCTGAGCTGCCCTGCGCCATGGTTCGGTTCGGGCTGACGGTCGTGCGGCAGTGAGTACCGCCCGCGCACCCCCGGCGCTGGCCGTGCCCCGGCGGCCGCGTCCCCTCCTCGGTCACGGGCAGCGGGAGGGGGGAGCTGAGCAAAAGCTCTCAGGCGGGGCAAGGGTGGTGTGAACCTTTTCCCCGTGAAAGGTTAAAGTGGTTGTGACTCGGGTGGAATTCCTGAGGTGACTTTTTTCTCCCGCTCTGTTGGCAGAGGTTTGTGGCTGAGTGAACCAAGTAGCTCCAGCTTCCTGCAGCTGTCAGGAGAAAACTCCTTAATTTGTAGGAAGGCTCAGCTTTTTTTCTCCTTTACTATAAGCCCCGGGGTATCAGGGCAGGGGGGATTCTGCCCCTCTGCCCCTCTCTGCTGAGCCCCCCTGCAGGGCTGCATCCAGCCCTGGGCCCAG
>JAWWMS010000327.1:0-19156 GCA_035048045.1 Chlorospingus semifuscus
CGCAGGGTGGGAGCTGCAGGAACTGCAGGGGTGGGAGCTGCAGGAACCGCAGGGTGGGAGCTGCAGGAACTGCAGGGGTGGGAGCTGTAGGAACCGCAGGGTGGGAGCTGCAGGAACTGCAGGGGTGGGAGCTGCAGGAACCGCAGGGTGGGAGCTGCAGGAACTGCAGGGTGGGAGCTGCAGGAACCGCAGGGTGGGAGCTGCAGGAACCGCAGGGTGGCGGCTGCATGGGTGGCAGCAGCTGCAGCCTCGCAGGGCAGCGGGGCTGCTGCAGGAGCTCCGGAGGCGCTCCTGGCAGGAAAAGGAGGAATTGGCTGAATTTGGGCCGTAACTCGGGGCTGCCAGCAGAGCCCAGCCGGCTCCCCCACCTCTCGCCCAAGGTGTTTTTGGAGGTGGGCAGGGGGAAGGCTAATTTTGAATAATAATAAGCTTGGGAAGGCATCTGAAACCAGTAAACGTTTATTTTTTACACTCCTATAACTTAAAAACGGCCAAACCAATTTAAACCAAATTGGATAATAAAAAATATTGCTCCTAGGCTGAGCCCCTGTTTGCCAAGTTCCAGCCTAGAATGAATTTTTATGGCCAAATTATAAACCCCCTAGAAATGAAGGTTTAAAATGGAAATGTTGACAGACCTTTAACTACAAAAGCACCGTAATAGAACTTCTTTTTTTCTAAAATGGCCGGTTTAAAATATAATTAAGACTTAAATATTATTTAATAGCAGCATTTCCTGTAAGTTAAAATCTTTATCATTCCTCTGGCCGGGATTCCTTGGCAGTTCTTGGAAGCGTTTCTGTGGCGGGAGCGCGGGCAGGACACGGGACACGGCCCCGGGTGGCACAGGGAGGGCTGGGGCTGGGCATGGGGCTGGGCACTGGGGCTGGACACAACAGTGGGGCTGGACATGGGGCTGGGCACTGGGGCTGGACACAACAGTGGGGCTGGACACAACAGTGGGGCTGGACATGGGGCTGGGCAACGGGGCTGGGCACTGGGGCTGGACAGTGGGGCCGGACAGTGTCCTGAATTCTGGCTGGACACTGGAGCTGGACACTGGGTTTGGACACTGGGGCTGGACATGGGGCTGGGCAGTGGGGCCAGGCAGTGTCCCAAATTCCATCCCAGAGCCGGGGCCAGCCTCGGTTTCCCGAGGCTCCGAGGGGCACCAGCCCCGGGTCGTGCCCTGGGAGAGTTCCCAGCCCTGCCCCAGCCCTGCCGGGCTCCTGGGGACACCGGGATGAGCTGGGAATGAGCCGGCAATGAGCCGGCAATGAGCCGGGAATGAGGTTGGGGATGAGCTGGGAATGAGCCGGGAATGTGGTGGGCATGAGCTGGGGGTGAGGCGGGATGAGGTTGGAAATGAGCCGGGAATGAGCTGGGAACGCGCCGGGAAGAGCGGGGATGAGGCGGGAGCTGGTGCAGTGCCGCAGTGTCCTTGCAGGGAAGGATTTCTGCTGCAGAGCCCCGTCAGGCTTCTGCCTGCTCCCTTCCGAGGGGTGCACGGGCCCGGGGTGGCTCTGGGCTCAGGGTGGCACTGGCCCTGGGATGGCACTGGTCATGGGGTGGCACTGGCCATGGGGTGGCACTGGCCATGGAGTGACACTGGCCATGGGGTGGCACTGGCCATGGGGTGGCACTGGCCATGGGGTGGCACTGGGTTCAGGGTGGCACTGGGTTCAGAATGGCACTGACCCAGGGTGGCACTGGCCCAGGGTGACGCTGGCCATGGGGTGGCACTGGCCCAGGGTGACACTGGGTTCAGGGTGGCGCTGGGTTCAGGTGACATTGACCCAGGGTGGCACTGGCCCCAGCATGGCACTGGGTTTAGGGTGACACTGGCCATGGGGTGACACTGGCCCAAGGTGGCTCAGCCAGGTTTGGGCTGAGCCAGGCTAGGGCTGAACCAGGCTAGGGCTGAGCCAGGCTTAGTTGGGCTGAACCAGGCTTAGCTGGGCTGAACCAGGCTAGGGCTGAGCCAGGCTCGGGCTGAACCAGGTTTGGACTGAACCAGGCTTAGTTGGGCTGAACCAGGCTCAGCATTTCTGGTGCTCCTGGGCTCAGGGGGAGCACAAAGCTGCTCTGAACCAAAGCTGGAGCCTGAGCCCGGCTCAGAGCTGGGTCCAGGCTGGGTTTCTCTCGGGAGCTGCAAATCCTGCGTGCTGTTTGTCCCTGAACCCTCATAAATGGGGCTGTGGCTGCCTGGCCAGGCAGGGAGGGTCTCAGAGTGCAGCCGGAGCTGCCAAACGCTCGGCTCTGAGCTTTTCCTCCCCCTCGCCAGCCCTGGGTGTTTTCCTGGCAAGTGCAATATTTCCCGGTGTTAAACCCAGCGTTTTGGAGTCAAGGCTGTTTGGTTTCGAAGCCTGCTGCTCTGAGACAACCGTAAATCCTTTTTATTTTACTGTGAGAACAAATCACTGATTGCTGGGAGCAGCAGCGCTGACAAAGAGCTCGTTATCGGCATCGCGGATATCCCGGCATCAGCAGGGCTGGCGCTGGGGGGAAAGGATTTATCCAGCCTCAAAAACCTGCCTGGCTCGCAGGATTTTCTGTAAACTCCGTGTCCAAAGCCCAGCCAAGCTGTCACTTCGCGGTTTAAACCCCGGTCTGAGGGAGGAGGGGGAATTTGCCGGGGTTCTGTCCCTTCCCCGGGGGAATTTGCCGGGGTTCTGTCCCTTCCCCGCGGTGGTTCCGCGGCTGCAGGAGGGACTGGCGGCTTTCAAACACCCAAACAATCGCGCTGGGCTCCCGAGCCGCTGCCCCGCTCGCCGCCAGCCCCAAATCCGCCCTTTTTTCTCCCAAGGATGCTTTGTTGGCTGCGGAGGCCGCTCCGCCCCTCTGCGGCAGCCGCGGGATCCATGCGGCAGCAGGAGCACTGGGAATACTGGGAGCACTGGGAATACCGGGAGCACTGGGAATACCGGGAGCACTGGGAATACTGGGAGCACTGGGAACACTGGGAATACCGGGAACACTGGGGGCACTGGGAACACTGGGGATACTGGGAGCACTGGGGGCACTGGGAACACTGGGGGCACTGGGAACACTGGGGATACTGGGAGCACTGGGGACACTGGGAGCCCTGGAGCGCGGGCAGACAGGGCACGGTGTGTCCTGAGCGGCACAGGGTGGAAAAGCCCCTTGAATTCCTGTGTTTCTACAGAAATATTGTGAGGCTTTCACTCGGGTGGTTTTTACTTTCGGGGGTTTTCATTGCTGGCGTTTTCTCGCCCTCAGTTTCGTGCTGCTGTGTGTGAGAGCTTTTCTTGGGGTAGGGTTTGAGGTCCATAAAGGGGGTTTGGGGTCAGTGAAGGGGACTCAGGGTCCATAAAGGAGACTCAGTGTCAGTAAAGGGGGTTCGGGGTCAGTAAAGGGGGTTTGGGGTCAGTAAAGGGGGTTCGGGGTCAGTAAAGGGGGTTCGGGGTCGGTAAAGGAGTTTAGGATCCATAAAGGGGGTTTGGGGTCGATAAAAGGGGTTTGGGCTCCATAAAAGAGGTTCGGGGTCCATAAAGGGGTTGAGGGTCCATAAAGGGGGTTTGAGGTCCAAGAAGGGAGTCTGGGGTCGGTAAAGGGCTTTAGGATCCACAAAAGGGGTTCAGAGTCCATAAAGGAGGTTCAGGATCCATAAAGGGGGTTTGGGGTCAGTGAAGGGCGTTTGGGGTCTGTGAAGGGAGTTTAGGATCCACAAAGGGGGTTCAGGGTCCGTAAAGGGGGTTCGGGGTCCATAAAGGGGTTTAGGATCCGTAAATGGGGCTGAAGTGCCGCAGGAGCGGGGCGGGCGCTCGGGGCTGGCTCCGCGTCCTGCCGTCCGCACAAAGGGCTGGGGATGGGGGGCTCAGCAGAGGAACCAAAGCCACATTTGGGGTTTTTCCTAAGGACCAGAGCCCGGGCCAGGCTCCAGCGCTGCCCCGGGCTGGGCTTTGGCTCTCCGTGCGCGGGACAAAAGCGAAACTCGGGCTGGCAGAGGCTGAGCACGGCTCGGGCTCATCCCGCCCCAATCCTGCCCAGAGCCCCGAGCCCCAGCGCCGCTCTAGCACCTGCTCGATGCTGCAGCACCGCGGCTCATCCCGCCCCAATCCTGCCCAGAGCCCCGAGCCCCAGCGCCGCTCTAACACCTGCTCGATGCTGGAGCACCGCGGTTCATCCTGCCCTGATCCTGCCCAGAGCCCAAAGCCCCAGCGCCGCTCTAACACCTGCTCGATGCTGGAGCACCGCGGCTGCCCGCGCCCGGCCCAGCTGCTCCGCTCGAGTGATTTTCTTTTTTTAATTTTTATATGCCGGATTAAAACAATAAAAACATTACAGTCCTAAAATTCCCGCAGGGAATAGAGATGCAGACAATAAAGATTTGTGCGAGAGGAGCTGGGCTGGGCTGGGCTGGGGGCGCTTTGCGGCAGCACACACGGAGCCGAGGGGTTTGGGGTGTTTGTCCTGGGGTGTTTGTGGGGTGTTTGTCCTGGGGGGTTTGTGGGGTGTTTGTCCTGGGGGGTTTCTGAATGGGAATGTCTGCGAGGGTTTGGGGTTTGGGGTGTTTGTGAATGGGAATGTCTGCGGGCAGGGAGGGCTCGGTGGTCACCGGAGCATCCCCCCGGCTGCAGAGGAGGGGACAGAGCCGTGTCCCAACCCCCTCGTTTGGGGAATGAGGCCCCAGCCAGGCGGGGATGGAGGGAATAAGGAGGGAGTGAAGCCCCAGCCAGGCAGGGATGGAGGGAATAAGGAGGGAGTGAAGCCCCAGCCAGGCTTGGTTGGAGGGCAGTGCTGCTGCGATGGCTCCGCGAGCGCTTTTCCCTCCCCGTCCCTTTTGTTGTGGCGCTCCGGCCCTTCCCCGCTGCAGTGCCGGGAGCCTGCGAGTCACCCGGAGGTGATCCCGGTGCCGGGAATTTGGGAATGAGCTTTTCCCGGTGTCGGGAATCCGGGAATGAGCCTTTCCCAGTGCCAGGAATTCGGGGTGAGCCTTTCCCGGTGCCCTGCAGTGCCCAGGGCTCAGCCCTGAGCTCTCCCTGCCCTGCATCACCCCTGCAGTTCCTCCCACCCAGCCTGGATGTCAGAGCTCCCATCTGCAGAGCTCCAGAGCACAATTCCAGAGTTCCAGAGCACAATTCCAACGCTCCCTGCCTATCTGCAGAGCTCCGGAGCACAATTCCAGTGCTCCCTGCCCAGCCTGGGTGTGCAGCTCCCATCTGCAGAGCTCCAGAGCACAATTCCAGCGCTCCTGCGAGGTTTTGCTGCCTGCAGCCCAAGCGGGGGCAGCAGGAGCGGCTCGGGCTCCCCAGGGATGGGCTCTGGTGACCTTGGCTTTGTGTTTCCACACGGCTGCACCAGCAGCTCCTCGCCGTGGCTGCGGGGGAAGCTGCGGGAAGGTTTCAGGGCTGTGCCTGCTCGGGGGCTGCGGGTGGGAGGGTTTGGGGCGGCCGGGACGTGACTGGGGAGCCGAGAGCAGACAAGATGGGAGGGAATGGTGGGAATGGTGTCGGGACCGGGTCAGGGTTTGCTGAAACAAACAATTGTGGGCTCAGCCCTCCTGGTGGGAAAATGGAGAAAGGCAAGGGTAACGGGGAACACGCAGCACCTCCTGAACAGAGAGGGTTTGGGGAATAAAGAGGGGTCGGGGGGCTGCAGGATGGAGCCAGGCATGGCAGTGTGCCCGTAGATCTGCGGGGAAAGGAGGTCACTGAGAGCCTCGAAAGGCAAGGAAAACCAGGAACACCCAGCTCCTCCTGAAAACAGACAGTTTTGGGGGAGTAAAGAGGGGTCGGGGAGCTGCAGGATGGAGCGGTGTGCCACAGGAACCGTAAATCTGCGGGGAGAGGAGGTCACTGAGAGCCTCATCAGGGAGGGAGCAGCAGCTCCGCGGTAATGGCCCATAAATCCCCGCTCCCAAAGAACAGGTGGCTCTTCCGAGAGGCAAAGGAGCAAACGCGGGGGTTTGCTGCTGCTGCTGCTGCTGCTGCTGATCTCCTTTCTGAAAGCTTTAATTACCGCAGTGCTGAGGCTCCAGGCCGGGAATGCGGCGGGATGGGAACGGGGGCAGGGAGGGAGGGAAGGGAGCTGCAGGATGGCCAGAATACCCAGGAAAAAGCACAAAAACGAAGGTTTATACAGGAATGGAGGCACAAAAATGAGGGTTTATACAGGAATGGAGGCACAAAAATGAGGTTTTATACGGGAATTGAAGCACAAAAATGAGGTTTTATACAGGAATGGAGGCACAAAAATGAGGTTTTGTACAGGAATGGAGGCACAAAAATGAGGTTTTGTACAGGAATGGAGGCGCAAAAGTGAGGTTTTGTACGGGAATGGAGGCACAAAAATGAGGTTTTGTACAGGAATGGAGGCGCAAAAGTGAGGTTTTGTACAGGAATGGAGGCTCCTTTAGAGGGGACAAACCCCAAAGCTGTGAGTGACTGGAATTCTCTTTGTGTCTGACCTGCTGCCCTTCCCAGGCAGCTGCTGCTGCTGCAGCTTCCCCTGGAGATAAATCCCCACACAAACCCTTTCCAGGCGATAAAGCCATCAGCAGCAGCGGCTGCGCGCCATGAATGGGTGGGCACATTCCCAATGTCGCTCTGAATTGAAGGAAATCGCCATCGCAGGGCCTTGAAAAGCTGAATGGGGCCGGGGCAGCCTCCGGGTGCTCGGGGAGAGTCCCAAGGTCAGGGCTGAGCCACGGCGGTGCTCCCAGCCCGGCTCGGGCACGGCCGGGCCCCTCGGAGCCCAGTCTGGGTTAGGGGCTCGTTTGGGGTCCTGGGGCCCAGTCTGGGTTAGGGGCTCGTTTGGGGTCCTGGAGCCCAGTTTGGGTTAGGGGCTCGTTTGGGGTCCTGGAGCCCAGTTTGGGTTAGGGGTTTGTCTGGGTTAGGGGTTGTTTTGGGGGCATGGAGCCCACATTTGAGTTAGGGTTTGTTTTGGGGTTGTGAAGCCGACGCTTTGGGAAGGGGCCGTGACTGCATTTGGGGAAGGGGCCATGGCTGCATTTGGGGAAGGGCCGTGACTGCATTTGGGGAAGGGGCCATGGCTGCATTTGGGGAAGGGCCGTGACTGCATTTGGGAAGGGCCATAGCTGCCTTTGTTACCGGGCCGTGGCTGCCTTTGTTCCCCGCCTGGTTCCGTGCGCGGCCCCGCAGCCGCCGGGCTCTGGGCGTTCGGAGCCTCCTTCCCCGCCCGCCGGGGCTCTCCGCACCCACCCGGGGATCCCTGGCTCCCCCGAGGTCACCCGGAGCCTCCCCGGTGCCGGCGCTGTCCGCGGCCCCGTGATTCACACCCGAGCGGCTCCCGGGGGACGCGGGGCCGGCTCCAGCCCGGTGCGCACCGCGGGGCCGCTCCCCTCGCCTCCGGGCAGCCGTAATTAACGCCCGGCTGGTAATCTGTTAATCTGTTGATCACCGCGCTCGGGTGGACGGGAGAGCGGCGCTTCAGAGCGCTCCGCCGGGCTCGGCCGTCGCGGCGTGCCCGCGGGGCTTGAGGGTACAAAAAACCCCAATCCCGAAGGGTTTTGGGGATTTAAAAATCGCATCCCGTGAGGTTTTGGGGGTACAAAAAACCCGTCCCGCGAGATTTTGGGGGTACAAAATCCCCATCCCGCGGGGATTTGGGGATTTTAAAAAACCCATCCAGTGGGTTTTGGGGGTACGCTCCGTGGGGCCAGCTGTGCCCAGCTGTGTCCGGCTGTGCCCAGGTGTGCCCAGCTGTGCGAACCACGGCGCTGCTCCTGCCCAGGTGCTCCCCAGCCCAACCCGTCCATCTGCTCCTTCCCAAAGCCGGGAGGTTCCCTGGGTTTGGTGTGAGGGGTCCCTCGGGATCGCCCCGTGCCCTGTCCCGGCTCCGCTCCCTGTGCCCGGCTCTGCCCGGGGACATCCCGCTGAAATTCAGGGGGAAAATGAGAACGGAAAAGGGCGCGGGATGCGGAGCGGGCGGAGGATTTCGCCCCGGACGTCCTTGGCTCCTCACGCACGGAGCCAGATGCTTCCTCCCCCTGCCCGAACACCTGCATCCAGGAGGGGGCTGTGCCGGAGGAGCCCTTTGGGATGAGCGAAGCCATAGAAATGTAAATTAAATTATTTACCTCCTCCCCGTTAAACGCTCTGCCCTTCTGGCCAAGGAGGATGGCGGTGGGATGGGGTGGGCTCCAGAACCCGCTCGGCTCTTTGTGTGAAATTGCGGGGAACTTTGGGCAGTAACCTACCGAAAAAAGCATTATCTGAGCAAACAGGGGAAAAAAGGGGAAAAATCTCAACTGTGGTGCTTTGCACAATGCTCCGTGGGGCTGCTGGGCCGGGGATTCCTCACCCAGCGCTGCCCACAGCGTGATTATTATTGTTATTCCTCCCTTCTTTTTTCTTTTTTTTTTTCCGCACAAGGAAGGACCCGGAATCAATCACGGGGCAGGAGGGAGCAGCGTTTTAAAGGGAAAGGCAGAGACACAGCAGCGTCCCTGGAGCCGCCAGCGCCAAAATCGCCATTTCAGGGTTTAAATCTCGCTGCAGTGTTAGCTGGGGGCAGCTGCAGGGCGGGAATGGCTCCAAACGCGCCCCGGGCTCCTTCCCGGGAGCTGCTGGAGCCTTCCCGCTTTCCATGGAGCCCGGCTCTTCCTCCCCTCCCGCTTTTCCCCGGACTGCGGAACGCGGCCCCGCCGTGGAGCCCGAGCTCTCCCGGCGCCTCTCCCGGCCTGGTTTTCCTTCCTGAGCTGCTCCTTCCGAGCCTTCCTCCGTCCCCCGGCAGCACCGGGAGCGGAGCCGCTTCCCGTCCCTGCTCCGGCCGTGGGGAGCGGCCCCGAGCACCCCCGGCCCCCAAATCTGAGCCTCTGTGGGCGCTGGCACGGGTCCGGTTGGAAAAGGCAGACGGACAGACGGTTCCGTTTGTCCGTGCGGGGCTGGGCTGTGCCGAGCCGAGCGTGTGCTCGGCGCTGCCCCCGCACCGACACCTCCTTCCCTGCCGGTGGAACGGGGCTCGGTCATTGCCGTGCTCCTTCCCTGCCGTGAATCACCGCGATCGGGGCACTTGGGGCACATTAGCGAATTAATTCATTAATCTGTGCGGCCGGGGAGGAGGGAATTACCGGGCATTGCTCACCCGGGACAGCCCTGGGGTCACGGCACACCCGGGATAGCCACCGTGGGGTCCCTCTGCCCACAGGGTCACCCTGACCCCACCTGGGCCCCCCTGCGCCCGTGCCCGGCGAGCAGGGAATGGGAATGAGCTGGGAACGTCTCTGCACGCCCAAACGCAGACGGTGGCAGCGTTTCCAGGCGGTGACTTTGAGCTCAGCTCGTGCTCGCCCTGCATCGTTTCCCTCCCGCTCCGCAGTGCGGCCTGCTGCCGCTGCTGCCTGGTGTCCCTGCGTGCTCGGGTGGGTCAGGGCCGTGTCCCCAAGGGCACGGCGGCTCCAGCGCTGTCACCAGGGTGGCCCCAGCCCTGTCACCGCGGTGGCTTCAGCCCTATGGCCAAGGTGGCTCCAGCGCTGTCACCACGGTGATTCCAGCCCTGTGATCACAGTGGCTCCAGCCCTGTCACCAGAGTGGCCCCAGTGCTGTCACCGCGGTGGTGGCCCCAGCCGTGTCACCATGGCAGCCCCATCCCCGTGGCCAGGGTGGCTCCAGTGCCGCGTCACGCTCGGAGCGGGGCTCAGCCTCCCCGCGGCGCTGACAGCTCGTTAATTAATCCCGTTAATTCCGCCCTGAGCGGCCCCGCAGCCCCCCCGGCCCTGCCGAGCCCGGTACCGCTGGGTTCCACCGGGAATATCGGCCCTGGAGCCGCTCGGTGCTGCCGCAGCCAGCCCGGGGTTCCACCGGGAATTGCGGCCCGGTACCGCCGGGGTTCCACCGGGAATTGCGGCCCGGTGCCGCCGGGGTTCCACCGGGAATTGCGGCCCGGTGCCGGGCTCGGAGCGGGCCCGGCGAGGCCAAGCCCTGCCCAGGCTCCGGCCCGATCCCCCGCTCACCCCCGGCTCTCCGAAGGCAGGAAAGCCCCGAGCAGCCAGGCGAGCCCTTGTCGCTCGTGTCGCGCTCGTTAAACGGCGGCACAAATCCCTCCCGCCCGCCCGGGGCTGCGGCGGCAGCTGCGGCATTGTGTGTGCGCTACACACGGCTCGGGACGGCTCGGGACGGCTCGGGACGGCTCGGGACGAGCGCGTCCATCCCGGAGCTGTCACAGCCCGGGGGCACCGCGGGTTCGTCCCGCCGGGCCGGCCCGGTTCCGTCCATTTTCCGTGGGGAAAACGCCGAGTTTGGGGCTGCAGGAGGCACGGGAAAGCCCGAGGGCCGCTGGCAGCGCTCGCCCTGCTGCTGTCCCTCGCCCCAAAGACTTTACAGCCAACATCTTCTTTTTAATTCCGACACCCGCAAAATAGCAGCTGAAATAACCCTGCTGCATGTCAGCTGCTGATGGAAGGAGATTAAATATTAAAGCCAGCGCTGTGGCTTTAACTCATTCCATTTTTTTCCCCTCATTCCCCCCCTGCTCTCCCCCTCTGCTTCCCCTCTCTGTGTAAAATGACATGATTTAGAGCCCGAGCGCCAGACTCAGCCTCTGGGTTTCGGCGTTTGGAAATGTGTGCGGGAAGATATATTGTGTCTGTGAGCATTTCTGCGCAGGGAAGGAGAGAGCTCCCGAGCTGTGAGCCCACATAAAGATGTTAAATAGAGCTGTAACGCGCGCCCGGCGCACCCAAAGTGCCGGGGAAAAAAAAAAAAAAATTAGGGAAAAAAAAAAAATCCGGCAATGAAGGAAAATGAAAGATTAAAATAAACCTGGCGTTGGCAAGGCCGGGCTGGGGCTGCTGGGGGAGACACGACCCCGCGCTGCGCCTCCCGCTCTTCCCTCCCTGACCCAAAAATCACATTTATTCAGCGCAAAGCGGAGCGGGAGAATTGGGAATTTTCTTCTTTTTCATTTTCCCCCCACCCCCGTCTCAGGTGCTCAGGTTTCCGACGCCGCCCGCCTGCTCAGTATTCAGATATTCATCCCAGCCCCGCACGAAAGCCGGGTTCATTTCCCTCCGTTCGCCCCATCCCAGCAGGGTCCCACCGCGGGCAGCCGAATTCCATAAAACCCGGGGATTTTAGGGCCAAAATCACGGAAAAACGTGGGTGTCCCTTCCCCTGCAGGGCCCCTCGGTGTCGTGATCTGGGGCGATTCCCGAATTTCCCCTCTCCTGCTCCTTTGTTCGGAGCATTTTGGGGATCTGTGAGAGCTCCTCGGACAAAAAGCGTTTGTGGGAGGCTGGGGCAGAGCAGCGGGGAGGGAAAACAAGCTCAGATCAGGCAAATTTTGGCCGAGCTGCCGAGAATTTTGTTTGGGGTTTATTTAGGGTTGGGTTACGGAGCGGAGCTGGGGGAGACGGGGGGGCTCAGTCTGAGCCTGGCAAAAACCTCTTGGCGCTTCTGCCGCCAGCTCCGATTTCTCTAAATCTGAGCCCAAATCGCGGGTGGCCAGCAGAGCACCTGGTGAGCTCTGAAGGACGCTCAGTGTGTGTGTGTGTGACCCTTTGTCCTTGAGCCCGGGGACAGGGGCTGGGCCCAGGTCTGGGTGTCCCCTGCCACCGAGGGATTGTCCCCTGCCACCAAGGGATTGTCCCCTGCCACTGAGGGATTGTCCCCCCTGTGCTCAGCTCAGAGGGATTGTCCCCTGCCACTGAGGGATTGTCTCCTGCCATCGAGGGGCAGGATTGTCCCCTTCCACCGAGGGGAGGGACCACCGAGCGATTGTCCCCCCTGTGCTCAGCTCGGAAATGAGATTTATTTGCTCGAAGAGCAGAGCCATAAATAAAGCCGTGGAAAGGCCCCCCGGTGGGTGTCCCAGTGGGGCAGCCCCACAGGAGCAGGTGGCTCTGGGTGGGACTGGGATGCCTGGGAGGGAAGGGGAAAAGGCAGGAATGTGCTGCTGCTCTGCTGCTGCTCTGCTGCTGCTTTGCTGCTCTGCTGCTGCTTTGCTGCTTTGCTGCTGCTCTGCTGCTGCTGCTTTGCTGCTGCAGCGTTTGTTTCCGTGCCCAGGGCGCTGCGGAGCCCGGCCCGTTTGCTTTGTCGCAGTCTATTAGGAGAGCTGCAATCCATCCTGAGCTTTATGGGGCTGTGCTTTAACCCCGTCCGTGCCGAGCTCCCCTCTGCTCAGCCTTTGTCTGCCTCTGCAGCCCCACAGCCAGCCCCACAGCCAGCCCCACAGCGCTCCAGGGGGACGGGGTCCATCCTGCAGCTCCCCCCGGGTTTGGGGTTTGGGTGGGGGGCAGATGCTCCCCCTCACTCACTCCATAAAACCTCAGGAGCTGAATCTGCAGCTGGGGGCCGGCTTTGCCTCACCCCACGCAGCAAAAGTTGCCCAAATTGCACCAAATTCCCCTCTTCCTCAGCCAGCAACAGAGTGGGAATTTTGGGGTTCAGAATTTCCTTGCATTTACCCCTAACCCTTACCCTGCTCCCACAGCTTGTCCTGTGCTCCCACAGCCTATCACCTTCTCTCACAGTCTGTCACCTTGTCCCACAGCCTGTCCCCTTGTCCCACACCCTGTCCCCTTGTCCCACACCCTGTCCCCTTGTCCCACAGCCCTGTCCCTGCTCCCACAGCCCTGTCCCCCTCTGTCCCTTCTCCCCACCCCAGATCCCCCCTCCATCAGCCCCTCTCTCTCTCCCCACACACAGCGCAGGCCAGCCCATGACCCCGAGCGCTGATTGCCCATTCTGTGCCCATGACCCCGAGCGCTGATCACCCGTTCTGTGCCCATACCCCCAAGCGTTTATCGCCCGTTCTGTGCCCATGACCCCGAGTGCTGATCGCCCCTTCTGTGCCCATAACCCCAAGCATTTATCCCCCATTCTGTGCCCATGACCCCGAGCGCTGATTGCCCGTTCTGTGCCCGTGACCCCGAGCGCTGATGGCCCGTTCTGTGCCCGTTCCCTTGCAGAGGTTCACCAACGAGGACCACCTGGCGGTGCACAAGCACAAGCACGAGCTGACGCTCAAGTTCGGCCCCGCTCGCACCGACTCCGTCATCATCGCAGGTACGGCCGGGGTGGGCGCCAGGCACAGCTGCACCCCATAAACGCCCGTGATCTGCATTTCATCAGGCTTCCACGTTTTTTCTTTATTTTTTATGGTGGTATCAGGTTTTGTGGGGTTTGGGTTTTTTTTTTTAATTTTTTATATTTTTTTTTTAAGCTCTCGCCGTTTTTTATTAAAGGCTGGAGGATTTATGGCCAGAAGGGCTTTCACGTCTCTGCGTGCGCTTTGAGCACGATGAGCCAGCCCTGACAGAGCAGCTTCCCCTCTCAGCCCAGGTGTCAGTTTTCCCCGAGCTTTTAGGAAGCTGCAGTTAATAAATTAAATAAATTAAATAAATTAAATAAATTAAATAAATTAGAGCCCCACGAGCTCTGCAGAGCCCCAGCCAGGAGCTCTCACAGCCTCTGTAAAATGGGGGGGACCCAAACCCCACAAATCTCAGAGCAGAGACCCCCAGGGTCCCTCCTGTCGCTCTGTGTCCCTGCTGGGTGACAGAGGGGACACCCTGGAGGGGTTTTAGGGAAAACAAAGCAAAACAAAACAAAACAGAACAAAACAAAACAAAACAACAAAACAAAACTGCAGCAGCAGCAGCCTGGCACCTCCTTCCCCGCTCGTCTCCAGCCCAGACCCGGGGCTCAGCCAGGGAATGGGAATTCAGGGAATGGGAATTCAGCTGGGCTCCCAAGGGTTGAGGTGAGGTGTGCCTGTGGGCAGAATTCATTCCCAGGGGGAATTTCAGGATTTCTCTCCCTGGAAAAGCATGAGGGGATGAAACTCTTCAGGAGCACAAGGAACAAGGTCACCCTGACACTCGGGCTGCTCTGGGGTAAAACACAAAAAAACCCCAAACAAACCCAATTTATCCATGGTCAGACCAGGACCAGCTAAACCCCCAAAAATCAATTTATCCATGATCAGTACAAGACCAGCTAAACCCCAAAAATCGATTTATCCACGGCCAGATCAGGCCCAGCTAAACCCCCCAAACCAGCGTGTCTGGCACAGACAGGGGGTGTGAGGGCTGTAAAACCCTGCTGGCTGTGAGCAGACAGATCTGGGCCCGTTATTGCCTGAAATTCCATTTGTCCCAGGTTTTTCTGAGCCACCATTTTGTGTCTGGGATTTTTTGGGACCATTTTGTCTCCGGGATTTTTGGGACCATTTTGTCTCTGGGATTTTCTTTACCATTTTGTCTCTGGGATTTTGGGACCATTTTTTCTCTAGGATTCAGAGCTGGCACAGGGAGAGGAATGATCCCAGGGAATCATTTTGGGATTGGGAGCTGGCACAGGGAGAGGAGCATTCCCAGGGAATCACTCTGGGATTCAGAGCTGGCACGGGGTGGGACAGGCTCTGCCCGGCCCTGGGGCTGCTCACCCCGCTCATCCCTCCCTGTGCTGGTGATTTCAGGGAGATCCCGATTTTCCCCCCATGTCCAGCTGACCCCGGGGTGGGAGGGACGGGAACGCCACAGCCAGGAACTGACAGAAATCCTCTCCCTTGTGGTTATTCCCCTAAACACCAGAGAAACAAACCCAGCTCAAAATGACTGTCCCCGTTCCAGAGTGTCACTGGCTGTCCCCAGAGTGACACCCACGGTCCCGGGGCTCCCACTGAGGGACCGGGGTGGTAAAATGGGGATTTTTGTTTTGTTTTGCTCTCCCTGACCAATTCCCGGTGTTCCGACCCAGATCAGACGCCGACCCCGACGCGGTTCCTGAAGAACTGTGAGGAGGTGGGGCTGTTCAACGAGCTGGCCAGCTCCTTCGAGCACGAGTTCAAGAAAGCGGCCGAGGATGATGAGAAAAAGGCAAGAGGCTGCACTGGGAGCACTGGGAGGGACTGGGAGCGACTGGGAGCGACTGGGGCGGCTCCTGTGCGAGGCACCGGCCCTGGTGGGATCTGCTGCCGTGTGGGGCCTTGTTTGTGTAACTCGGGTGACTTTGGCTCCTTTCCCACCGATCCTGGCCTGCCGAGAGCTGATTTAAGGGTTTATTATTCCTTTGGCTTTGCACTTCGGAAAAAGGGGGGGAAATAGAGGGGGAGTGCCCGAAATACCTGACTGGGAAGGAGCTGCAGAAATGGAGAGGGGGAGAGCCCAAAATGATGACAGGGAAGGAGCTGCAGAAATAGAGAGGGGGAGTGCCCATAATAACGGCAATAATGGCAGGGAAGGAGCTGCAGAAATAGAGAGACGGGGTATCCAAAATACCTGACAGGGAAGGAGGTGCAGAAATAGAGATGGGGGGGTACCCAAAATAATGACAGGGAAGGAGCTGCAGGGTCCGGGGTGGGAGCAGAACCCACCGGACCCGGGGTGGGAGCAGAACCCACCGGACCCGGGGAGGGAGCAGAACCCACCGGACCCGGGGAGGCAGCAGAACCCACCGGACCCGGGGTGGGAGCAGAACCCACCGGACCCGGGGAGGGAGCAGAGCCCACCAGACCCGGGGTGGGAGCAGAACCCACCGGACCCGGGGAGGGAGCAGAGCCCACCGGACCCGGGGAGGCAGCAGAACCCCCTCGGGGCCGAGGCCCGGCGGGATGGAGCCTGGGAGGGGCAGCACGGGCCGGGGGCGCCGGGGCGCCCATCCCAGCTCGGTGGGAAAGAGCAGATTCGCTAACAAAGAGCTCCGCGCTCCGCCAGCGCCATCGATCGCGGCTGCCCCCGCAGCCCGGCGAGCGCCGGGGGCTGAAGGACGAGGGGATCTCATCAGAAAGCAGCTAATTAAGGACATTTGCAGCCCCCGCCCCGCCCGCTCGCCGGGCGGGAGCGGCAGCAGATGCGTGCCGGGCGCGCAGCCTGGCACATACATTTACTAAATTGATGTATGGCCGCGCATACGCTCGCAGTCAGCGGCGCTGCTCGGAAATAAACTGCGGGAGCCGAGCCGCGTAAATCTTGCCGAGATGGGGAACGGAGGAATTCAGAATTAAAACTGAAACCTGCCTTCCCAGCCGCTCCCCCCCTCGCCAATAACAGGCTCTTTAAACCGAAATTGATCTCTCTCATTGGTATGCGGCTGCGGCAAAGGCTCCTGCCCTTTGTTCTGGAGCGGGGAAAGGAGGCACGAACGGCCGGGAATGGGGGCAGGAACCCTGGGGATGGGGGGCAGGAACAGGCGGGGATGGGGGGCAGGAACGGGCAGGGATGGGGGGCAGGAGCAGGCATGGATCAACTTAAATACTCGTGAGAAACGATTCCGAAATGTTCCTCACGCTATTCCCCGCACGGAGCTGGGGTTTTAGGGAGGGGTTGTCCCTGCTCAGCCCCTGTCCGGCCAGGCCAGCCGGTCACTCCGGGGCCGGGCCGGGCTCCCGGCGTCCATCCCGCTTTGTGTTTGCCCTCCCCTTTGCGGGGTGGTCTCGCTCCAGCGCCGGTGATTAAACCGCGGGCGCGGCGGGAGCGTCCCCGGGGGCGCTTTAAGCGGCTCGAGCGTGGCTGCGCGTTAATCCCGGCTCTTCGTGATCCCCCGGCCGGGCCGGGCTCGGAAAGGGCAGGGAAATGGGAATAGGGGCAGGAAAATGGTGATTGCTGCCCCTACAGCAGGGCTGGGCTCTGGAAGGGGCAGGTACATGGGTATAAGGGCAGGTACGTGGGTATAAGGGCAGGTAATTTGGTTATTGCTGCACCTACCGTGGGCAGACCCACCGAGGAACCACACAGGAGGCTGGAGCTGTGATCCTTTGTGAAATACCCCAAAAGGAGGGGCTGGAGCTCTGAAATAGCCCAAACCGAGGGGCTGGAGCTGTGTCCCCCCCTAAAACACCCCAAAATGAGGGGCTGGATGGAGGGATGGATGGATGGATGGATGGACAGATGGAGCAGGGAGGGATGGATGATGGATGGATGGATGGATGGATGGATGGATGGATGGTGGATGGATGGACGGACAGAGCAGGGATGGATGGATGGATGGATGGATGGATGGATGGATGGTGGATGGATGGATGGACAGAGCAGGGATGGATGGATGGATGGATGGATGGATGGATGGATGGATGGACAGGGAGCAGGCAGGGACGGAGCACAGGCTGGACGAGCAGCTGCCAGGGCTGCTTTAGGGACAGTTTCCCCTGCCTGGGCAGGAGCAGGGCCCAGGTGATTTGCCAGCCCTGGAGCAGCATCCCTGCCCTGCCACGGCCTCCCTGCAGGTCTGGGACCCCCAAATTCAGCTGTCCCCTGCCCTTCCCTGTCCCTGCACGTCCCTGACTGGTTCCACCGGGCCGCGTGGCTCTGCTGGATCCCAGGGTGGTGGCAAGGGGCCAACTCCAGGCATATGGTTGGGTTTTATTTTAATGGGGCGCTCATAGATATTTAATAACTTGCATGGCTCTTTGTTTGCTTTTGATAATCGGGTAATAAAATAATTCAGGCTGATTTATACAATGTTTTACAGCTCTTCTGTGAGTGAAAGTGCCTCCTGTAACTCGCAGGCATTTGGCTGGGGTGCCTGTTCTCCTTAGCAGGCCCTTTCCATACCAGCAATCCCAGTGACAGCCCGTGGGGCAGTGCTGTGTGTTACTGGGACCCACACGGCGCTGCCGTCGGGGGCTGCTGGGGCTGCTGGGGCTGCAGCTCCCTCTGGGCAGGGCTGGAGCCGCCCCGTGCGCTGCCAGGGCTCACAGGTGCTGCCTCCGTGCAAATAAATAACAATTGTAATAATAATGATAATAATGATAATGATAATGATAATAAATGGGCAAGGCTGGGGGCCTGAGCCTCCAACTCGGGGAGCAGCAAGCGTTTCGCAGGCAGTGCGAGATGGGGGCTCCTTCCAGGGTGTCTGTCCTTCCAGGGTGTCTGTCTGTCCTCCCAGAGCTGTCTGTCCTTCCAGAGCTGTCTGTCCCTCCCAGATCTGTCCATCCCAGATCTGTCCATCCCCAGGCTGTCTGTCCATCCCAGATCTGTCCATCCCAGAGCTGTTCCTTCCAGGGCTGTCTGTCCCTCCCGAGCTGTCTGTCCCAGATCTGTCTGTCCGTGCCAGTCAGTCCGTCCCTCCCAGTCTGTCTGTCCGTCCCTCCCAGTCTGACTGTCCCTCCTCCCCGCAGAGCTCGGGGGCCCTGGACATGTCGCTGCCCTCCACGCCGGACGTGAGGATCAAGGAGGAGGAGCCGCTGGAGGTGGACTCGTCCCCGCCCGAGAGCCCCGCGGCAGCGCGGCCCCGCTCGCCCCGCCGGGACCGGGACCGGGACAGGGACCGGGACCGGGACAGGGACAAGGTGCGGCTGTGCCCGGGGGGACCCAGCTGGGCTCCTCAGGGCGGGATTTGGGCTTTTCTGGGGCTTGAGTTGGGCTTTTTGAGACCTGAGTTGGGCCTCTGAAGAGACAGAGGGGCTGGAGATTCACCCCTTCCTAAAGCACCCCAAATGGAGGGGCTGGGGCTCCTAAAACACCCCGAATAGTGAGGGGCTGGAGCTCCTAAAACACCCTGAATAGTGAGGGGCTGGAGCTCCTAAAACACCCCGAATAGTGAGGGGCTGGAGCTCCTAAAACACCCCGAATAGTGAGGGGCTGGAGCTTCACCTCCCACCCAAACACCCCAAATGGAGGGGCTGGGGGTTCACCTCCATCCCAAACACCCCAAATGGAGGGGCTGGGGGTTCACCTCCATCCCAAACACCCCGAGTTCAGTGTCTTGGGCTTTGCCCCCCTCACCACGTGGGCGATGTGCTCCCCTGAGTTTGTGCGATGCGAGTTTCTGGAGGCTGCAGCACGCACAGCCGTGGCGGCGGTGCCGCGGCAGCGAGCAGCCAGATCTGGCACCCCTGGGTGCTGAGGAGCTGGCGGTGAGCAGCCCCTGTTTGTGCTCTGCCCCCCAGGAGGGCCCCCCCAAGGCCGTGGTGCTGTCCACCCCCACGCCCACCATCGTGCGGCCGGGCTCGCTGCCGCTGCACCTGGGCTACGACAGCCTGCACGCCGCGGCCACGCTGCCGTCGCCAACGTCGGTCATCACGCAGGCACCGCCCGCCAGCCGCCACCTGGGGTGAGTACGGCAGGGATCCTGACAGACAGACAGACAGACAGACAGACAGCTGGGTGAGTACGGGCAGGGATGAGAGCTCAGACAGACAGACAGACAGACGGGTGAGTACGGCAGGGATCCTGACAGACAGACAGACAGACAGCTGGGTGAGTACGGGCACCACCCGCCAGCCGCCA
>JAWWMS010000328.1:0-19135 GCA_035048045.1 Chlorospingus semifuscus
AGATGTTTATTTTTATAAGATGCTCTTATTTTTATAGTCTTATAAGTTGTGAGTTTTGTAGTGCTTAATTCTAATAAGTTAAAAATGGAGAGGTATGTCTCTATAAGGTCTTTTAAGGATAAACTGTTTAATTAAGAAATGACACTCTAAATAATTTTACTTTTGACTTAATAACTAATTATTTGTGGCTTGCAATGTGAATTTTTAAAATTTAATTATATAATACTATTCCAATTTTTGAAGAAGAAGGTAAAGAAGAAGGACTAGTCTCTGCCCTAAAACTTCTATCTTATTATTTTATATATTACTATATTCTAAAACTTTAAGTTTTCTACTGTGTGATATACACACTTTTATTCGAATGACACACTCATAATCTTAGTTCTGTTATTTAATTTTGGAAATTTTCTCTATAGTTTCAGGTCAAATCCAGTGTTCTCTTGAGGGTCAGTGCCTGGCAGCACAGAAAGTCTTAAAATTCTCAGCAACCAGGGTTCCAACACTTTTATTTATTTCTGATTTTGGAAAAAGATTTTTTTTTTGAGAAGAAGAGCCAATATAATTCCCTTCAGGTTAAGTTTTTATAGCTTTGACTTTAATAAAAACTTGACAAAAACATGTTACCTCTGGCAGTTCATAAGATTTCAGCAGGTTCCTGATCTTTGGCCTTAGGGAGGAGAAAATAAGTATTTTCCTTGGTCTGAAGGGGTGGGAAACAGAAAATACCACAAATCCCTGTGCAGTTTTAGGGCTGTTCTGGTGCACAAGAAGTGTGGGTGGGATGGGAGGGACAGGGTTACCCAACAGTCCTGATAAGAATTTGTGATCCTGATAAGATCCTGTGATCACTCACAGTGATCCCTGCAGTGTTTGTGTCTGAGCAGCTTGTTTTAAACTCTGCATGAAATGCAGACAAACTCTAATTGTTCTCAGAGAAAGCTGGAGTGGGGAGCTGTACAGAAATTGTAGCATTTTATTTGGCTTTGTATAATGTTATATAATGCTTAAAATCTCTGGTTTTGCTAGTAATTCTCCGTGAGGCACAAAATTCTCACATCCCCTTGTTGTTGGGCATTTCCCCAGCATCTGTCACTCTGTAAACACAGCTATTAACAGTTTTTATTTTCCTGAGTAAGAAAACTTCCTATATCCTTAATTAAACCATTAGTGCAGAATGAACCAGCCCAAATATCCCAGCAATGTGTTGCTCATCACTTTATGATCTGGAATGTTTGGGATGTTTGTGCTGTGCCTCATTCTGCAGATCAAACATTGTCCTTTGCAAACCCCCTGTTCTCAGTCCTGTCACACACATGGATGTTGGACTGGCCCAAACTGGGCAGATTTACTGACCACTGGAGGGAAAGTCAGGGCAGAGGCGCTGTTTGTTTTGCACTCACTTTGTGAGTGGTTTGCTTTGGGTCCTTGGCTTCTCTTGCAGTTGAGGTGTTTGTACTGGCTTCTCCTAAATAATCCTGAGCTGCTTGGCATCCTTAGCTGGGCCTTCCCATAAAAAAGTGCTTTTTTTTTGTTCTCTAACACATTAGTTAATTTGAACTGAACCAAATACAGCATATTCATAACCAGTTGCAGAGCTGGAGCTCTGTTTGGGATTTTACCTTGCAGGACTGTGAGATCTCAGGGTGGCATCTGCCAGAACACCTGGGGTGCCTATGGGCTCCATCAGCTTTATAAACATGTTCATCACATCCCTGAGTTAGCAGCCCTCTGCAAGGGGAGATAAGGGAACCTGTCTCTTGTCAGGATTTCCTGCTCTGGAAAGCAGGAAAGCACCTCTCTCATAGATGGAAAGATGTAAAGTTTTGTTTGCCACCATTCCTGGTGTGTGTGACTGAGCTTTTGGGAGGGCCAAGCCTGGTTTTTAGCAGAGCCAGTCCTGTGTGACATGAAATAGTTTCTGCTGTGAGACTCTGAGAGATCAGAGCACTGAAGAAATGAAAAGTGTGTGGCTGAGGCTGCTGGAGCAGCAGCTTGGTGCCCAGGTGAGGGTTGGGGTATGAGCAGGGCTGTCCTGGAGAGCACAGGTCAGCCCAGAGCAGGCAGGGAAGGGCAGTGCCATGCAGGGAAGCTGATTTGTGCCAAACTCCATGTGCCACCAGCTGTTTGTTGCTCTGAGCCTGCCCAGCCTGGCCTTGGACACTGCCAGGGCTGTGGCATTGAGCACATCTTGTGTGTAAAGGTAGTTGGTGTTCCCTGGGTTATACATACATATTATAATATACATACATATTATAATATTGGCTTTTTACAAATATTAAAATGGATTCTAATGTGTAGTGTTAAAGTAACTTTGCTATAAAGATATCATTTTTATTTCTGTTGATAACTAAGCTTAGACATAGTGAAATAGCTGATAAAAGTATGCTTATGTTAAAATACATACTTAGATAACATCCAATGAACATATGAAGAAGACACCTACTACAGATACACCAACTATCAACACTCTCCATCTAAAGACAATATGGACCAAAGCCTGAAACTAAAAGTTATAATAAGAATAGACTAAAACCACAGCCAAAGAATACACATGCTTCAAAAAAAACAAATCTGAAAAAGAACCATACTAAACACTTCTTAGAAAATGTAAACTAATTTGAAGAAAAAAGTTTACCATGCATAATTGTTTATAAATATGTAACAAACTAATGCAGTAAAAATAGGATATAAAGAGTGTTTCCAAAATAGCAAATGTGCTCTTAGCTCAGTGCCAGACACAACTGGCTGTAATAATCTTTTCTTTATAATCTGTATCTCCTATTAAACATCTTTAAACTTTTTAAAGTCCTTTATTCAACTTAAATTTTTACAAGAAAATTAACGTGTTTTTCGCACCTGTCTGTCTCAGGAATGGCCATGGCCATGATTTCTGCCCAGGTGTCTTGGGAAGAGCTGGCTGTGGGCTGTTGTCACCTGCTGGCTGCTCCCTGGGTGGGTAGGGCAGGTTGGACCAGTCCTCCCACCAGTCCTGTCCTGGGGGGGCTCCTCCTGCACAGCCCACGAGCAGCAAATTGCTCACACCGCCTTCAGTGAGGGCTTCTCCCAGCTCAGGCTGTTGTGTAAACACCTTCTGGGAGGAGTAACACAGAACATACATAAATACCAACATTTTTAGAAGGTGTATTTCACATGTAAGTGCAAAGCTGAGGGAACATTTCTCCTTGGGTTTGAACAGGGGTTCAGCAGGAGGGGGATCTGCAGCAGCACAAAGATCTCATCTGGCAGGAGCTGCACCAGCAGTGCTGCTGTGATGGGGGGAAGGTGAGCAAGGCTGGTTTTGGTGGATGAGCCTGGATATTGAAGCTTTCTGTTTGCTGTAGCAACCACCCCCAAACAAACATAGAATTAACCGCAGAACTAACCCCCCCAAAAAAACCAAACAAAAATACAAACCATGATGATAAATCATCAACCAGTCACCCACCAAATTTTACTTTCTTGTAGCTTATAAAAAGCATGACACTAAAGATGCCAAGATGGCTTCCACACACACACCTAAGGACAAAAGACTTATTCCTGACCTTACTGTCTCTGTGTGTGGTGTGTGAGGAGTGAGTCTGGGCTGGCATCTGCTGTGACAGGTGACAGCCACAGGGCAGCAGCCACCTCTGTGCCACCCCTGAAGGATGGCAAATCAAGGGTTGGGCAGCACAGGGGATCTGTGTAGACAACAAACACCAGAACATGCTGAATGTCTCTCTGTGCTGAGTGGCATTGGTGCAGAGTGTGAGGGGCTGTTTTGGGCACAAAGCTCACCAGTGCCACCCTGTCCTTTGCCCTGCAGCTGCCCTGCAGGCCCTGAAGCGCAAGAAGAGGTATGAGAAGCAGCTGGCACAGATAGATGGCACGTTATCAACAATTGAATTCCAGAGGGAAGCCCTGGAGAATGCCAACACCAACACTGAAGTGCTCAAGAACATGGGCTTTGCTGCTAAGGCTATGAAAGCTGCTCATGATAACATGTAAGTCACTCCCTCCTGCATCTTCCCATGGGATCTGGAGTTTGGCATTTGTCAGATCTGCTGTTCCAAACCAAAGGTGGAGCTGGAGCAGCAAAACCTTCTTGTGAAAGGCTCTCACTTAAACTAAAATTGAACAAAACAGATATAATGCTTCCTCAGTTTACAACTGTTTTATTTTCTATATTTATCCAAAAGCTGGGTAGCACCAGTGTGGTCTGAAGGAAATGGGAGCCTGCAGCAGTTACAGATCAATTTTGTAACAGCAAGAATTTTAAGCCTCAATGCGGGGGGGTCTTAAAAATTGTTTTTCTGCAGTGGAGTTGGTGCATGTAGCAATAATTAAAGGTAAAAGTGCATTATGGGAATGTTGTGCTTGCTCCACAAGCAAATATTGTGGATGTAATAATGCTGAATCAGGGAAGAGAGCAAATTATTATTAATATCAGTGGTGCAGAACAAAACCTCTCCCTGGTGTCTGTATAACTTGCAGGGAAGAGTTAAAAATACATCTCTAATTGTGTTGAGACCAGGGGAATAAAACCCAGACTTGCATGCAAGGTGTATTTTGGGAAAGGGCCTTGGAAATGTCACCGTGGTGGGACATTTCTACAGAAGGCAGGAAATGCAGGGTTGATTGGGAAGGTGCCTGCTGATACTGAATTCTTTCCTTTTTTTTCCAGGGACATTGATAAAGTAGATGAATTAATGCAGGACATTGCAGAACAGCAAGAGCTGGCAGATGAGATCTCTACAGCCATCTCCAAGCCAGTAGGATTTGGGGAGGAATTTGATGAGGTATGGCTTTTCATTTGCTTCTCTTTGTACCAGTGAGGGATGGAATCCTCTGGGTTGGGCAGATCAGGGAGTCCAACCACTGGCCCAGCACTGCCAGCCCCATCACCAACCATGAGCACCACATCTTCTTGTGAAGGCTTTGAAATCCCTGCAGGAATTGTGTCCCTCAGGATCTCTTTCTGGAGATCTGCACATTGTGTGTGCCTGGCTGCAGGACTGGGCTCTGAAATCTCTCCTGCAATTGTTGGTGGCTGTAACCTGAACTTTATGCTCAGAATGGTCTGGATGGCCTGACCTGAGAATATTTGGACTTGGATTTCTCCTTCCCTCCTCTGCTTTCCCTCCAAGAGATGGAGTACAGGAATCACATCAGAATCAGATTCCTCTGACCCTGTGCATTTGTGCTGTTTTCTTTATTAATATGATCAGCTATATTTGATTTGTCATAAATATAACTTAAAGTTCCTTCTTTTTTCTTTTTTCTCCTTGAAATCCTAGGATGAACTCATGGCAGAGCTAGAGGAACTAGAACAAGAAGAACTAGACAAAAACTTGCTGGAAATCAGTGGTCCGGAGACAGTACCACTACCAAACGTGCCCTCAATATCAATACCCTCCAAGCCAGGTATGATCAACCTTTACTGCAACATTCTGCATCATTAAAAGTGTGCTTATTCATCTGCCTGCTCCTTGCATTTGGGAGATCTGGCTGCAGGCAGCACAGACATTTTGCTTGGAATTGCTTCCTGAATCCCAAATCACAGCCAGTGATTGCCATTTCTCTGTGAGGGGCACCTGCCTTTCAGAAACAGCACAAAAATCACTCCCTGTCACAGGAGCAACTGTTTTCTGCTCCAGCTCATCCAGGTACTCTGGATAATGCTCAGGGTGCAGTGGAGATGTGGGAGAAAAGAGCTTTTTTCCAAGTGCTGCTGGGCCAACAAGGAAGAAATCTTGCCAAGACACCCTGAGGTCATAAAAGGGAGGGCAGAGTAAATTAACTCATAAAATCTTTGCAGTTGGAAAAGACCTTCAGGCTCATCCAGTCCCAGGCAGCTTCAGATTCCCCCATGGATCCATGTTTCCTTTGGGTTTTAATTTGATCCCTGCTTTTCTGGCCTTTGGGAGGATCTTCCCTTGGGGTCCCCTCTTTGGGAAGGCTGTGGGCTCCTCTGCAGTACCCAAACCAGGCAGCCCCAAAGTCAGGGTCATGCCAATCCCAGCCCACACATACCCAGGGAATTTTAACTGGTGTGAGGATTTTACCTGGAGGATGGACAAGAAATGTTTGCATTTACACAAACAGAGGGTTCAAAGCTGCTCTTAAATCCCTCTTGCATGAACATTCCCCATGGAATTCAGCTGAGCTGGGACACCTCTGGCAGCACTAATGGGATATGAACCTTTACAAGCCCATTTTGCTGAATCTGCCTGACTGTGATGAATAACATACAGAATTTGCAGCTCTGTTCCATGTCCTTACTTGGAACAGGAAAAAAACTCCAAAAAAAGCAGTGGATGCAAATAATCCCAGTTGGTCAGTGTATCTGTAATTATCCTGCTGTTTTTCCAGGCTTGGATGGGCTCAGCACTGTCTGAGCAGGTTCTGCTTTGTGCCACTGCTCCTGGTGTTCCTCTGGTTTTATTCTGACACCATTGACTTTGTGTGTTCCTCTGGTTTTATTCTGACACCACTGCCTTTGTGTGTTCCTCTTATTTTATTCTGACACCACTGATTTTGTGTGTTCCTTATTCTGACACCACAGCCTTTGTGTGTTCCTTATTCTGACACCACTGTTTTTGTTTGTTCCTGGTTGTGTTTTACCAGGCAGAACTGCTGACCAGAGTTGGTGAGAGGGGAGGGAGTTCTGTCAGAATATCTGAAATCTGAGACTTTATCAGATTCAGGAGAAATAGATGAAATGAACCAGTGCATTGCCTTTTTATTGCCTGGTTGGTTTAATGAGGTTTGTTCTCTAAATAGTCTTAAAACACAATGTCTTGGACCCAAATCTACTCTTTGCATTTTGTGGCTGCACACAAGTAAGGGATGTTGTAATTGTGGATATTTTTAAGGAGCTACACAGCCTAAAACTTAGAGAGACTCCCTAAAATAATACAAATTATGTTTGGTAGTAAAAGCTGCAAGCATGAAGCTGAGTGTTTCACAGGATTTATGCTAAGCTGCTTTTGGATGGATATGAGAATTCCATGAATGCCATTAATATATTTAAGTGGCACTTTTTGCTTCAATAAAGCTGCCTCCAAGGCTGGCACTTGGGAAAAATTGGGATTCTGGGGTGGTGTTGGGTGGGGATTTTGTGAGGGTTTATTTTTTGAACCTAATTTTTTTTTCACTTAAAACTGACTTAACACTGGGATTAAAAGTTTGCTTGTGATTGCCATGGTCAGACCTCCAAAGGGAAAACTGTCCTAATGGTTCAGGTTCATGTGTAATTGTCTTTTTGGGAATAATAATGTGTCTTTTGAGGTAGAGCTGACTCTGTTACCTCCTTTTTATCCACTGAAGGGGAGATTACCACGAGCTTTCCTGCTTTTCCAGTTCTCAGGAGCAGTCTGGACTTTGGCTTTAATCAAATCAGCCTGAATGAGGAATTTTGTTATTGGTGCTGTCAGGAGAACTTCAGGCAGAAGCTGTTTTTGTTTAATGGTGGCTAGAGGAGCTTAATATAGAAAACCAAATTCCAGCCTTGTACAAATGAGGGGTCTGGAGCTTGGAGCTGACTCAGTTTTCCTGATGTAAACATTCCTTTTGGAATGACACACACCACTTGGACCAGGAATTGTTTCACTCTTCAGGATTTTTTTTTTACATTTTCCAGAATTATTGCAGCTATTTGTGGGTTCAGACCTTTTTTGCTGAGTTAATGGAAAGTGACTTTGTCAGGTTCTAACAAAGAGCAGCATTTTCTGCCCTGGAACAACCAGGAAGGAGGAGAGGGCAGTGTCCAGGCTGCTCCCTCCTATCCACATCCAGGGAGCACAGGAGAGGGGAGTGGGATGTTCCCAGGGCTCTCCAGCCCCTCCACATTCTGTACCTGACCCAAACACCTCATTCCCTGCATTCACAGTACTCAGTGATGGAATAAGGAATTTCATTTGGATGGGGAAGAGGTTCATACTGGAGACATCAGATGAGTTTCTGTGAGAAGCTGCATTTCTCTGAAAGAGGCTTGGAAATTATGGGAAAATATCACACTTGAACTTTCATGCCCATTGCCTTCTTCCCTGAGAGCTGTTGTTTTCTTCCACTCAGGAAGTTTCTGGTTCTTTCAGCAAAGCACTTTTTATTTCAGCTCAAAAAGATTTTATGTATTTTTTGTCCACAGCTGGCCTTAGGTGCTTCACTTACTGGTTTGTCAGTGGCACAGAGGGTTCTGTCAGGATTCCCACTCACTTGTTCTCTTTTGTGATTTTGCAGCCAAGAAGAAAGAGGAAGAAGAGGATGATGACATGAAAGAGCTGGAAGCTTGGGCAGGAACCATGTAACCACAGCAGCCCCTGGCTGGAAAAAAGACTTTGGTTACCTATTCTGGGTGCAAATGTTTTTTGTTGAGGAGAAAGCATAAGCAAAATGTCTTTATCTTTAATTTTAACCCAGAGCAGTGGGAACTGCATTGCTGTTTTCTGCATAGCATGGAAAAAAGTCTGCCCAGAGGAGACAAGGGGGAGCAGGAGAATTGCCTGCTGTCGATACGGTTGAATTTCTGTAGAAAAGGTATTTGCAAAATCAAACACTCAGCTTTGGGACTGTGCTCCTGCCACTGCTGGATCTTCATCTTCAATTTGGGCCATATATTGAATTGAAATAAGCTGCAAAACACTCTGTAATTTTAAGTCAGTTTAAGTGTGTCTAGGAGTCTTGTAAGGCATTTAAAAACCAGGAAAAGTCGTAAGCCCCCATTGGCTTCTTTATTGTGTTTTAGGTGCAAGAATGCTTTAGGTTTTTAGTTCTTTGCCAGGTCTATTTATATCCCTTGACTGCTGTGTGCCAGCCCTGTGTCTGTCACTGCAACGACGTAGTCACTGTGCCCATTTTAATTGCTGAGAATGATCTGCAGTTGATCCACACTCTCTTGGAAGTAGGGAAGGTTTCAAGTTCTGTTGTACATTTTTCTACACAGCACTACAATGTTTATTGCTTTTTTGTGATAATTGATAACCCATTCAGATACATGCACACAATTATTTTAATTAAGAAACTACTATGGATTGCACTGTATTAAATATCTCGATTAATTTTCACCTGTGGCTGTTGTGGTCAATTCTGTGTCGTGTTTAAGTGATCTGGATGTGCTTTAGGTGGAGTTTGGCCTCTTTCTGCATGAGGGACATCCACTCTAAAGCCTGCTGAGCTATGGGGAACAGGGACAGGACAAGAGGAGAGAACCTCGAGCTGTGCCAAGGGAGGTTCAGGTTGGACATCAGGAGGAATTTCTTCATGGAAGGGGTTGTCAGGCTTTGGAAGGGGCTGCCCAGGAAAGTGGTGGAGTCCCCATCCCTGGAGATACCCAGGGAACAGCTGGATGTGGCACTCAGTGCTCTGGGCTGGTGACAAGGTGGGGATCAGTCACAGGTTGGGCTCAGTGACTTTGGAGATCTTTTCCAACCTCAGTGACCCTGGGATTCTGTTCTGTGTGAAAATCCCCATACCAAGGAGAAATCAGCTGAATTAAGTTCAAAGCAGAAGATTTAGGGACAGAGCAGGGGCCCTTGGCTTTGTTTTTCATCATGGAAATCACCTCTACTGTGCACTATGCTAACAGATGTTAAAGCAGCTCTATTTTATTCTGGGAATTCCATCTCAAATGCAGTGAAATGTCCCAACAGGAGCATTCAGGTGGAGCTGGGAGGGGAAAACCCAGCCCAGCAGCCCCATTCATGCTGTGCAGTGTCCTGATGTGGGAGCTGGGAGCAGGGCCAGTGATGTCCCTGGCATTGGTGATGGGATTTATCTCATTGGCAGCTTTATCCCAATAATTGTTACCATTGGATGTTGGCCACTCCTTGTTGGCTCTGGTACACTGACTAAACAGGTTCTGAAGAGTTTGTCTGGCTTTGAATTGCTTAAACATACAGTGTCTGAGTTTGTTACTTGGTTAAAGTAACTTAAGCATTCCTTTTTGGTTGATTTACAGGTATAGCTGTATTGTCAAAGTAAGTAAGTAAAGTTAACAAGTGTTAAAATGTTATTTGATTAAACTCTATGGTTTTGTTTAGTTACTTTTTGTAAAAGCTTTCTTATATATTTTAATATATATATTTAATATATATTAAAATATTAAAAATATATATTATTATATATTATATTATATTTACATATATTTATATATTATATAGTATATTAATATATATTTATATATAATAATATATATATTTAATATATATTTTTTGTAAAAGCTTTCTTATATATTTTAATTCTTAACTAAATTTTTTAGTACTTGTTCAGGGACTGGTCAGCTATAAGGCACTAAGCTGTCCCTCTCACATTTCATTTTCAAGCTTTGCTGTTCACTCAGCTGTACCCAAGCACAGGAGAGATGCAGCAGGGAGTGTGTGCTGGACTTCTGGTTACTCTGAGGGATGACAGCCTCAGCCCCTACAGCCTCTTCTTCCTTCATCCTTTTAATCCATGATGGGGTGGTTCTTATTCCTTCAGTTTCACAGGACACCTTTCTGCTTTGGGTTTCCCTGAATTCCTTATCCCTGCCATAGTGACCAGCTGGATGTTTACAGGGAACATTTTCTGCCTTGCTCAGAGGTTCTGAGGGCAGAACTTCCCTGTCCAGAGCACCGTGGGGCAGTGCAGGAGGGAGCAGCTGTGCCTGCCAGCGGTTCCTGTGGGTGCCACTCAGTGCCACTCAGTGTCCCTTTTCCTGGCAAAGCCACTCCAGTTCCTGCTGGCAAACTCAGCTCAGTTCACTTGTCCCCAGCAACTCAAGTTCAGCTGTGCCAGTGTTTTCTTGTGGAGCTGTTAAAGGAGGCAAGCAGAAATCTGGGATCCAGGTGTTTTCAGTTTAGGAAAAATCCTTGTTTTTTCCTCTGGGGAAGGTGGAAAGGGTTGTCACTGCTGTGTGTGTAAGAATGATTCATTTAAAGCAGAGTGAAAAGCTGTGGCTGCCCCTGGATCCCTGGCAGTGCCCAAGGCCAGGTTGGACAGGGCTTGGAGCAGCCTGAGACAGTGGAAGGTGTCCCTGCCATGGCAGGGGGTGGCACTGGATGGGCTTTAGGGCCCTTTTCAACCCAAACCATTCTGGGATTCTGTGAAAATACAAACTGGGCTGAAGGGTTTCATCATCCCTGCTTTTCCCTTGGAATGCTTTCAGCACAGAGAGAAAGCCAGGAGAAGCCAGGACATGGCATTTGTATGGGATCCAAGGGAAGCACAGCCCTGGGAGGGACAGGGAAGGGTTTTGTATTTGTGCTGCACATTTGGGTCAGGGGAATAGGAAGGAGATCCCTCCTCGGTGGCTGCTCAAGGCTCAGAGTCCACTGACACTGAGGATCTGGTTTGTACCTTTGGAACAGGATGAACACTCACAGAGCACTTGGAAAAGCTGGGCCAGAGAGGCCAAGGTGAGGTGGATAAACCAGGATAAATTAAACCTGAGGGTAAATAAACCTGAGCAGACATCTACCCTGGGGCTGCAGCAGCTGGGGCACTGTTCCCTCCAGGAATAATGGGAATCGATGGCTCTGCTCAGTACTGCCCTGTCAGACTGAATCTTTAGTTTCTGTCAGACTGGATCCAGCTGGATCTCTCCCTTCCCAGGTGGATAAATGGCTCTCCTGTGGCCTCTCCTGCTCTTCTGGGGCTGTTCTGAGGCACAGACACTGAACTTCAGTGCAGTGTTAAAGGGGCAGGGAGTGGGGGCTTCATCAGCCACTGGGGAGGCAAATTGCTGTTCAGTTGCTTCACTGGTGAGTTGTTAATGTGTGTGTGGGTTAGTAATGGGTTAGTAGTGGGTTAGCAGGGGGTTCTGAGGAGCTGAGAGCTCTCTGGAGAGCCTTTGGCCTCACATGGAAGCAGGTGGGTACAGCAGCATGCCAGGGAGCCTCTCAGCATGCACTGAGGGGAATGTCCTCACTAAAATCTGTCATCTACAATTTGGTACTTGAAACATTTGAGGGACAGCACAGCTTCTCCATACAATGCCATCAGATAGATCCCTGTGTGCTCTGCCTGCAGGGAAGTGTCCCCTGGAGCAACACACAGGACATGGCATTTCCTGTGAGTGAGAGCTCAGTGCCATAAATCAGGTGCCTTCTCCTGTGTCACATTCCCCCTTCCTGTGACATCTCACCCGTGGGTCCTGCTCCTGCTCTGGGGCCAGTTTGACTGCCAACCCAGCCTTGCTGCAGCTCTCACAGCAGCACATCCCAGCTCCCTGGCTCTGCCCCACCCAAGTTACTGCCTGGTTCCATCTGCTCCCAGTTTTCCCAGCCCTAACTAGACCCTCAGGCTTTGGAGTCCTGCAGGTGTCCTGTGCTTGCTCTGGAGGGACAGAGCTGGTGGCCTGGAGCTCACCGCCTGGGCTAAGCTCCTTGTGCTTCTCTCCTCCTGCTCTCCCTGCCTCAGACCTGTCCCCTCTGCTAAACCCCACCCCAAACCCCACAGGGCACTCCAGTGATGCTGCAGCTCCTCCACCCCCAGGCACAGCCCCAGGGCCACATCCCGGGCTGCTGGGGACACCTCTGTCACTCTGGGCACCCAAACAGCAGAGAGGGCTGGGGACCCCCTTGTCTGCACTGGCTGTGGGTTCTCCCGGGGGTTCCATCCCTCCACAGCTCCTCTGGGATGCACTCCCCACTCTGGGTGCCCCCATTGCCTCTCACCCTTTTGGGTTATTATGGCCAGCCCTACAGATGCCAACAGCAGGGGCCACTCTCTCTAATCCCTTTGCAGAGAGGTGTGTGTTTAAATCTCATTCCTTTCATTAAAATCACTGGGCTCACTGAAGTCCCTGAGTGCAGCATGTTTATAGAATTAGCCTGTAAGGATGAGTTTATTCCCACTGGAGAGGTGTAACACCACTAATTGATAGACCAGGTTAATCCCTTTATTAGGGTGCTGCTGAGAGGACCCTCAGGTTAACATTTGGATGAGCCCAGCACTCCCTCCCTCCCCTGCTCATTATTTTTATCATTATTTTGGTTCTTATGACAAAATTGCACGGCTCATCTGGAAAGCTCTTGCCCTTCTAAATCCTGCTGGCTGCTCAGCCCTGTGGCAAAGAAAAGAGCTCTCAACTTCATTTTCAAACATCAAGGCCCATTAAATCAAAGCGATGCTTTCCAAATCTTGTGGCTCTCAGCAGCCCAGCCCCATCCCTTCCTCCCTCCTTCCCTCCCTCCTCTTCCTGCCCTTCCTCCCTCCCCTGGCTCCAGGCCTTCAGCTCAGCTGGACATCTCCCAATCTGCTCAGCTGACAGGATTTTGAGGCCACATTTTAGGGCATTATCAGAGGTTTCCCTTTCCTTGTCTGTGCTGTGGGAACCTGGTAACCTCCTCTGTGTCACCTCAGAGCTGTGGCCAGAGCTGGCTGTCCCTTGGGAGTGAAGGAGGGGTGGATCCAGCTGGGTCTGAGGCTGCCTCATGTCACCCTCCTGCTGTACTTAGGGTTCTCCTGCAGTCCTTGGGGTTCTCCTGCTGTCCTTGGGGTTCTCCTGCAGTCCTTGGGGTTCTCCTGCTGTCCTTGGGGTTCTCCTGCCGTCCTTGGAGTTCTGCTGCTCTCCTTGGGGTTCTCCTGCTGTCCTTGGGGTTCTCCTGCCATCCTTGGGGTTCTTCTGCTGTCCTTGGAGTTCTCCTGCCGTCCTTGAAGTTCTCCTGCCGTCCTTGAAATTCTCCTGCCATCCTTGGGGTTCTTCTGCTGTCCTTGGGGTTCTTCTGGCGTCCTTGGAGTTCTGCTGCTCTCTTTGGGGCTCTCATGCCGTCCTTGGGGTTCTCCTGCCATCCTTGGGGTTCTCCTGCCGTTCTTGGGGTTCTCCTGCCATCCTTGGGAATCTTCTGCCGTCCTTGGGGTTCCCCTGCCATCCCTGGGGTTCTCCTGCTGTCCTGGAGGTTTTCCTGCCATCCCTGGGGTTCTCCTGCCGTCCTTGGGGTTCTCCTGCTCTCTGCTGAACTGGTCCCCTGCTCTGGCCCCGTTCTCCTCTGTGTGTGATGGGAGGAGGTTTCAGAGGGGTTTGCTCAGCAGGAACAGGGACATGAAGTGCAGGGCTTGGGCAGATCTTCCCCATCCACAATGAGCTTTCCAAAACCTCTGCAGCTCCTGGGACTCCCCTGTGGGCATCAGGGAGGAGATGGCTTTGGGATGAGGTAGAACTGAGGCTTCTGGGGCTTTCTGGCTTCAGGATCCCAAATGTCCCAGGCACCAGTGGGGTTTAGGCCTGGGCTGTCCAGCAGAGACACAACCTAAAAGCTTGTCCTGCTGCCCTGCCTTGGCCCATCCTCTCTGCTGTGCCTGCAGAATCCTCGGATTTGTTTGGGAAGGGACCTTAAAGCTCATCCCATTCCACCCCCTGTCACGACAGGGACACCTTCCACTGTCCCAGGGTGCTCCAAGCCCGGTCCAGCCTGGCCTTGGGCACTGCCAGGGATGCAGGGGCAGCCCCAGCTGCTCTGGGCACCCTGTGCCAGGGCCTGCCCACCCTGCCAGGAAGGATTCCTGCCCAGCATCCCCCTCCCCAGCCGCTGCAGTGACACACAAACCCCTCTCCAAGCCATGCTGGAGCGCGGGCCGGTCCCTGCAATTTCCCACTCGAACACTTGGAGGCAAAGCTGCCTTTCTGGACAGACAGACAGACGTGGGACAGCCGGATGCCTCCCTGCTGTGGGGGTGCTGGCACAGCTGGTGGCACAGCAGAGGCTCCTGCCCACCCTTCCTGGCTCTTACCCTGACATTCGGGGGTCTCTAACCCCAGCTACTGGGCACAAGGCACTTGTCCTGAATGAGGGCCTGAGCCGGGGTGCTCTGCCAGCCCCCGACCTTCACCTGGGGGGACAAAGGTGATGGAGCACAGGTGACCCTGCTGAGGCCAGCCTGACAAGGTCACCCACACCCTAAACAACAGTGTCAATCACCCAGCACCCCACTTCTCTGGAAAACCATCTCCCAACAAACCACTTTCTGTGTCTCTCACCTGAGCACCATGAAACTTCTTTAAATTAAATATTTCCCTGCTGTGACGGGGTCACTGGCTGCCAGCTTTAATAAAAACATTTTCCCCCACTTTAATTTCAGGCTCCCTTTTCCCCAAGGGAAGATCCAGCTGTGAAGGGCTCCAGTCTCTGTTTCTGGTCACTCAGCTGCTTTCCTGACCCTGCTCCAAGCCCCAGGGAAGATCCTCCTCACCCAATCCCTCCGGCTGAGGCTGCTGGTGCCACCAGCTGGGATTTGGGGACGCTGCGGGTGCCCAGATGCCCATCCAGAGCCAGCACAGCTGCTCCCCAGGATATTTTGGGAGAACACAGCGGAGAAAAGGCTCATCCGAGAGGGATTTGCCAGCAGAGGGCAATGCCGGGATGGGTTTCCCTCCCTGAGCAGCTCAGGGTGCTGAACCACCTCCAGTGTGGGAGGAGAAGGTGACAGTGCTGCGGTCCCCAAGTGCCTCAGCCCCGGCAGGAGGGGACAGCCCAGCCCCTGTCCCTGGAGGTGACACCGGGAGCTGCCACCCTCTGCCATGGGCAGTGGGATGGGGTGTCCCAACCCAGGCTGGGGCTGGTGCTGAGTGTGGGGACAGCTCACACAGATCCAGGCTGGGCCTTTCTGCTTAGGGCTGGGTTCATGGCTGGACTCGATGATCTTGGGGGTCTGTTCCAACCTAAGGGATTCTGTGATTCCCAGTGCCAGAGTCCCTGGGGTCAGGCATGGCCTCTCCTGGCTCTGGTCCTCTCATGCCAGGGATGGTTTGCTATCAGCTCCACCTGACCAGCAATGACACGGAGATAAAATGCAAAACACCCTTATTTATTGCAACAGGGAGCAGCTCTGCCTGGCATGTAAGTTAAAATACAAAATTAAAGTTAAAATTAAATTAAAATACAAAGAAGAGGGAGAAAAAGGAAAAAAAGGAGCATTTTTAGTTGAACAGCTGGTGATGCCTCAGTAGGCACCTCCATGGGCTGTCACAGCACTTCCCAATCCAATACCTGACATCATTCTTCAGCCTCATTCAGTTCAGTTCCACCTCAGTCCTGAGCAAATATTGACAAATCTGATATAATCCCACAAGCACAGTCCTGGAGAACTTCCTTTTGTTTGCAGGGAGCTTGGTGCCCTCCACATCCCCTGGAGCCAAAGGTTTTGGCTTAGGCAGGGTGAAGGTCCCACCACTCCCACCCCTGATCCACAATCTGTGGTGGTTTCTCAGCATGGGCACACACACTGACCCTGCAGCTGAGGCTTCATCTCCAGATGTTCACTCTCAATTTAAGGTCTCACTTAAGTCTTCACCTTGAAAAGCTTCCTTCAATCCGCCTGTGACCTGCTCCCACCCATTGTCCCCCTCTGTGACACCCACTGCTCCCACACCCCACAAACCATCCCAACTTCACCCACAGGTGATGTTCTCTTCCAGCAATGTCCAATAAACCAGGACAGAACCATACTAAGGGCTTGCTTTGGCATTTATTTATGGAGGCAGCTCTGCATTTAACCACCCAGCAGCCTGGTGGAGATGGGCTGTGTTATTGCATGGTTATGGAAACATGGAGAGCAGCTGCTGTGGAGATGGAAGAGTGATTTTAGCATGGGGCAGCAGGGAGAGAGAAGCCATAAAGACTCTTGGAAGAAGGTGGCTTCTGGGAAAGGAGCGCCAGAAAAGTCGAGGTCAGGGAGCCTGGGAGGCCTCACAGCAGCTGAGGAAAGGCCCAAAGGAAAGATGGAGACAGAGTGTTCAGCAGGGCCTGTGGAGAGAGGAGAAAAGGGCATGGCTGAAAACTGAGGGGAGAAAGATGATTTTTTTCCAGTGTGGTTGGTGAGAGATCGGCACCAACAGTGGAAGCATCCTGTCAGCATCAGGCTGGACGGCACCCTGAGCAACCGGGTCTGCAGGGAGGGTGCTCAGCATGGAACGGGATGATCTTTAGGGCTCATCCAAGCCAAACCATTCAAGGATTTGATCATTCTATGATCCCTGTCTCTCAAGGTGGAGTAGCCCTAGGACTTCTGTGGAGGGCCCAGCGCTGGCCGGGGGCTCTGTGCCCCGCGGTGCCGGTGCCCGCGGTGGCTGCAGGGTCGCTGTGGGAGCGCTGGGTGCTGGCACCGAGCCCCGGCGGCGGCGATGGGCAGGGCAGGGCTGCGGGCTCCCACAGCAGCCGAGGCCGTTCTGCAACGAGCCCGGGGCCCAGGAATGCTCGAACGCGGCCCCTTCCCGGGCAGCTTCCCCCAGGCGCTCCCCCCGGGCAGGCAGGAGCTTCCCGGCAGCCCCTGCCCGGCAGGGGGCCGGCAGCACCGGGGCAGCCCCGGGGGGCTCGGCCCGGCCCCGCTGGAGGCTCCGGGGGCAGGCCCGGGGGCTCTGCTCGGCCCGAGCCCGCTGGAGGCTCTGGGGCAGCCTCGAGGGTTCGGCCCGGCCCCGCTGGAGGCTCGGGGGGATCCCCGAGGGCTCGGCCCGGCCCCGCTGGAGGCTCAGGGGCAGCCCCGGGGGCTCGGCTCGTCCCGGCCGGCCCCGCTGGAGGCTCTGGGGCAGCCCCGAGGGTTCGGCCGGCCCCGCTGGAGGCTCCGGGGGATCCCCGAGAGCCCGGCAGCGCTGGAGGTTCTGGGGCAGCCCCGCGGCTCGGCCGGTCCCGCTGGAGGCTCTGGGGCAGCTCCGAGGGCTCGGCCAGCTGGAGACTCCGCGGCTGCTGCAGCCCTGCCGGCCCGTCTCACCCGCCGTGCTGGCGCTGCCCTCACTGCAGCCCCGCTCAGCCCTCGCTGCCGGAGCACAGCCCGGGCCCCGCACCCGGCGCTCTCCTGCCTCGGCTGCGCCGCTCCACGGCCCCTGGCCCGGCCCGTCCTGCCCGCCCTGCCTGCGGATCCACAGCCGGGCCGGGCCCGCACCAAACCCTGCTGCTCCTGCACTAAACCCTGCTGCTGCCGCACCAAACCCTGCTGCTCCGGCACCAAACCCTGCTGCTGCCGCTGACCGCTCCCACCCCGCCGGGCACTCGGCCCGCAGCTTCCACAAGGTTTGCAGTTTCATTGGTAATACTTTACAAACACCCTGTGCCTCAGCGTGAGAGAGTAAGCAGGACCCTCATTGATTCTGCTCTGCTCCTCGTGGTCTCGTCTAAGCGACGGAGTCCTCAGGGAATCAGCCCTGCAGAGTAGAGGCTTTGACAGCTGCTGGCATTTCCAGCCAGGAGCTGCTGAGAAGCTTTGGGAGGATGGGGAGCAGTCCAGGGTGGGTATGGAGGGCAGGCAGGAGGCCACCAAAGGGACACTGGAACCGTGTGACAGAGCTCAGAGACAAGTCCCAGGGAAAGGCTGCTCTGTCCACACCAAGCCAGGGCCTCTTACTGGCCCAGAAAACATCAAATCTTTTGACTTTACCCTTGAGTAGGCAACAAAGTGAAAAGCCAAGGGATTGGGCTGACCTCCCTCTTTGGCTGGCCTGTTGCTGTGCTCCCAGCACCACGCCCTGCCTGCAGCAGAGCCTGGACACTCCCCACGAGCTGCCCACCGGGAAACACCACGTCTGGCAGCAAGTTTGCTCAGCTTCCCTTTCCCGAAACAGAACCATTTCCCATCCCAGGAAAATTCAATCTCTGCCTCTTCCAAAGCTCATTTCCTGCAAATCACTGATGAAAAAAGTGCACTGCTGTCCCAGTGAAGGTGCAGTGCTGTTCCAGGGAGGGGGGTACCCCCTGACTGCCTGGGCAGGCTGGAGCAAAGTGGTGATGGTGTGCAACAGAGACTCCCTCTGAGGCATCTTCCTGATATAGCCTGGGAGAGACACCCAAGAGGACATGCAAGTGGATATGGATAGTGAAGAGAGTATGGAAGTAGATGTAGAAGACACTGCAGAGGAGATGGAGGTTGATGAGGTAGAGGAGCTGGAGGAGATGATGGAGGTTGATATGGAGGAAGAGATGGAGGACATGGAGATTGATGAGGTAGAGGAGCTGGAGGAGATGATGGAGGTTGATATGGAGGAAGAGATGGAGGACATGGAGGTCGATGAGGAAGATGAGGAGCAGCCCATGATCCTGGGATGAAGATGGAGCCCCACAGTAGGACAGGCAGGTGCTGGCCAAGCCCTGCCCCTGATGGAGGTGGATGTGGAAGAGTTTGTTGAGGAGCTGGAGGTTGATATGGAGGAAGAATGGAGGACATGGAGGTCGATGAGGAAGATGAGGAA
>JAWWMS010000329.1:0-18835 GCA_035048045.1 Chlorospingus semifuscus
CTATTCCTTTTAGTATAGTCTTAATGTATTATATATCATAAATTAATAAATCCAGCCTTCTGATCATGGAGTCAAGATTCTCGTCTCTCTCTTCGCCCTGAAAAACCTTTGCAAGCCCGGTAACAGATGCTGTAGCAGCTGCAGTCAGATGTGGCTCCCTTAAGTCAGTTGAACATCCACAGCCAATGTGATCAACCTTGCATGCCTCTCATTTTGATACCATGCCTGCTATTTGTAAAAGATGCTTCTGTCCCTTGGCAGTTGATTTTAAGGCAATTTTTGGTTTTTGGTTGGAACTGCAAAGTGCACTGGTAAGCTCAGTGCTCTAATACTAATATGGTTGAGTGGTGCACTTTCTCCTCCCATTTTATTCAGTTTTGCATGGGAATGCAACAAAACATAATGTATACTTGTAATTAAAAAAAAAAAAAAAGCTTTTTTTGGTCAAATTTAAATCATTCTTAGAACTGTGGAAGATAAATGATGGCTATCCTTGATGAGGATTGAATAGTTTCAGTAACCCTCATTAATTTGCGTGATGGGACATTTTCTTCAAAGAAACCAAAAGACACACTTAAAGCATTTATTTTTAATAGCTCTAGATCCAGATTCATCTTAGGGTATATTAATATGAGTGTTACAAATGTAACATGGAATTTTCTAAAGCTGGGAAAAAAAGAAATGAATAAAACTTAGGTGTCACATCTGGAAATGTTAAGACTCCTCTGCTGGCTTGCTTTTGAGGTAGGTGAGAAGTAATAAAATTCTAGCTCTGGGGCTCTTCTGCCTCAGGTATGATATATATTATTCTCTCATATGTGAGGTGTAGACCCAGAAGCATATGTATTTACCTACCCCACCAGACTGTGACATTAGATTCATTAATTATAGCCATTTTTACTCACTGATTCTCACAGAATAGCATATTGCAGTTGTTTTTCTGCAATACCGATTACATTTCTAAATTATTGAAGACCTGTTAAGAAAAAAATTACTCTTAATGTTATGTTTTGCAAATTCTTTATTAAGCCAAGCCTGGACATTGACTCGCAGGTTCACTTTAAAGGAACCTCTGTTTTACACTACAGCTGGAGGGAACTTTATTTGATTTACAGTGCACATAACCCTTTTTCTGCTCCAAGCTGAGTGTATTTTTATACCTTCAGCTGTGTAATAGGGAAGAAGACTGCTGTAAGGCTGAAACCACAGGTCTGTTTTCATAAGGTCTTAGCAACTGGCTGAATTTTAGAGTTTAGATTCTATCTGCCCTCACGTTTGAAGCACTGAGCTGATGATGGATCCTATGTGTCTGTGAGCATGCTTCAGTGATTATGAAGCTGTCTGTATTTCACTACAGATAAATATAGATGGATTGCTTATTTTTTCATTCTGCTCTTAAATGTTCTTTTACATTGTCCTTTTGCTTTGTTAACCAAATACTCTGAAGGAATAAACAGGAACTATTTCCTAACAGTTTTTCCATGCTGCTGAATAGTCCTATGAATAAAAAAAGTTAATTGCCATATCTGGCTAGATTCTCCTTAAGTACATCTAACAATCTCATTAAGACATTCTTCAGATATCTTCTTTAGGAATTAGAGGTGATAAGAATAATTGAATTTAACACTGAAGACCGTCCAAGGGAGTACTGGGTCCTGACATCTAGGTGGGTATTTTGCTCAAGTCTTCCAAATTCGTAATTTTCTCCTTTCATCTTACTACCTGAGTAAAAAGATAGAAGCTATCTCAAAGCAGATTTAAAAATCTGCAGTTGGTCTATCCAGAAGTGGAGTTTCAATATCACAGACTGAGAACTGTTGCTTCCATCTGCAAGACCAAAAAGCAACGCTCCCTTCCAAAAACCCAAACAAACAAACAAAACAAACAAAAAAAAGCAACAGTGCTGTTACCAGGGATCTTTGATAGTTCTGGAATTATATTAATGAGCAGAAAGTGATTAGAGCATTGGTTTTCTCTGGCCAGAGATTACAGTCATAAAAACTGTAAATTAAACATGAGGTAAAGGGAAGTTTAACCTTCAATTAGAGTGTCCCCATCTTTTCTTCCTTGTAAGTTATTGTTCTCTGTGTGTGTGTGTGTGATTTGGGAGTTAACAAATAACAGAATGTGAACTCTCTTTTGTTCTTCACTGTGCTCAGGACCAGGTTGCCCTGTTACTGTAAGGGACCTTTCCAGCAGCTGTCTCTTTGAAGAAACAAATGATACAGAGGATGGCAGCACTGATCTTTTTGGGATTTCTGGGGCTATTCTCTTGTAGAATACACAGAAAGGACCAGAAATTGTTTCTAACTGATGTTGAATTTGAATATAGTGACTGGGCCTGCAATAGTAGAGAAGACAGTCATATGCAGTGCAGGCTGATCACTACTGTATTTGCTGATGTCCCTGAATAACTTAGATAATCCTGAGACTGTCAAGTCATTTTTGAGAGGTTTCTGAAGTCTCTGCTTCAGTTTAAGAAGAAAATAAAATGCATCCTATATTAGAAAAATACACTAAAATATAATATAGTGGCATTTATATCAGTCAGTACTTTCATTTATTCATTTACATTTAAGATAAAAAAGTAATATCTGTCTATAGCTCTTGGAGTAATGACAAGCAATATGATCCATAAATCTCTGAGAGTTCAAATGACTTTTTCAGCAGAAACACAGCTACCCTCTTCTCTTTTTTTTCATGGCAGGAAACATTGCACTACTAAACTTACAGGCAGTTACCTCTACTAAATACTGGAGCTCTAAGTAGAAGCTCACATTTTCTCTCCAATGCTTTAATGCATTTGAAATCCTGGTGTTTACTTCTCTATGAAAATGTTTTTTTGGGGGGTGGATGTTTATGGTTAGGACTTCTATTAGGCATTGGAGACTTTTATTTCCATGGTTATGAATAAACAAACCATGAATAGAAGAATGAAAATACATTCAAAATATACCACAACAATCACAGTACATGTATGCTATTTTACCTTTTGGAAATATTTCAATAATGAGAATTGTGCCAAAAAGGGAAAAAACAAAAGTTATATACATTCATAGGAAATGATAATAATTTTGTAAGGGGTTTTTAATGAAGGCTTTATTGTTTAGTTGCATGTCTGCTATTTTCAAACCACTTCAATTTGTTAAATAAGAAAAGTCTTTCTCCTCATTAGCCTTGTCTTGCTCTCTTTCTTCTGACACTGCCTGCCTAGACACCTCAACACACAAGTCAGAGATGAAAAAGAAGCACAATTTCTGTTTTAAAGACGGGAAAATGAAGCACAGAGAGATTACAGAGACAGATATTACAATGTGAGTACAACTCTACTCACTTTGTGGAAAAAAATAATTCCTAAAACCTGAGATATTTTAAATGTTCATACTTTAAAAAGTTAAAATTTGGGGTTCTTAGGTTATGGTTCTGAGTGCTAAAGATCTCTGAATAGATTGTGAACTGTTAGACTCAAGAAGTCCTAAGTTTTTGCTGGGTTCAGGTTAAAGATGTGCATATTATCCCATGGGATGGTTGTAATTGCTAAACATGAAGAACTACTGGTTAGCTGTGCTTGCTTAGACCAGCTTCTCTCACTTCTGGCTGACCCAGGAGGAAATTGAGACAGAAAGTGAAAGGGGATGTGTCAGGATTACCTGTAGAAACTGCCCTCAGGATTTACAATACCTGACTCTCAGCCCTGAACTCTCCCCCAGCAAGCACTGGCCTGTGACTCTGCAGATACTTCTGGCCCTTTTTTTTGTCCAGATCTTTCTTACGTTTGAGTCACAGGAAGGGGAGTGAGTCATAGGAAGCCAAGAGGAAAAACCACGAAAATGCAGGATAGTTGCATTAAAGGATGAGGATTAGAAACTGTTCGGACCCTGTTGCTCCTGTTCAAGACGGGGAAGAAAGTTGAAGAAAGCATGAAGCATTTTCTTACACTGCGAATGTCCCCACCTGCACAAGGAAACATTCTGAAGTTGACAATACTGGCACTAATATTCATATTAATAGTAACAGTAACAAAAAAAAAAAAGAAAAAAAAAAAGCCTTTGTCAGGTGAATTAAACATGTGAGCACTAAAGACTAAAGATCTACTGAGCAAAGGCAGGGATAGAAAAGAAAGCCAAAATAATCAGAAAAGCTTCCTAACATGCAGCAGTGTTACCATGGCAACAGGACTTTAAAATTTCTCTATGTGAAGTTGCCCCCTTTTCTGCTTCATTCACTTTACAAAGTAGTAAAGACAGGGGGCACCTCTCAGGGCTAATAAGTATTGATAGCAAATTCAAAGAATCTCTTGAAAGGCTTTATAAACCTCTATGATGAACAGTTTTACATCCATACTGAAAAAATAAGAAGCAACCCATTTAATGTTTTACTGAATCTTTAGCAATTTGACATCTTCTGGAAGACACTATAAAATTCATAAAGTAATATTTTTTAGAGATGCATGATAAGGATTTATTAGCTATGCAGCTCAGTAGAAGTGAAGGGATTAGCTGAGATATTTTTGGATTTAAAGTCTATGTGAGTACACAGGCTGGTATTTTTATTGTTGAACACTGTACGCCCCTTCTAGACTAGATTGTTGTGCAGTATTTGCCTTAGAAGCAGAAAACCTGTATTGAAACTGTTTATGCACTAACTGAATAACACCACACAACTCACAGGAGCTGCCCTTGGCAACTATTTCACATCTTCGGCTGTCTGCTGATCTACACTGTCACTAACAGTTGAGCTTAAGAAAGCAAAAAACTACAAATACCGTGTCACAGCCTTTCTGCGTGACTTCAGCTAGGACCAGAGGAAAAGTTGCAAAGGAAATTAAAAGAGAAATCTTCCCTTAGGTTAGCTCCTAATCATGAGATAGGAGGCTTTTTAGTGTAATCAACCGAGGGGATGCATGAAGAAAGAGACTATTTTCTTGACTTAATTGAGTTACAAACTTTGACAATAAAAAGGCAAGAGGACACTACTGATTGCAGTGCACCTATATTTCTCATTAAATTTATAGCTTTCTTACCCTTTCAGACATAAATTAGAAAACTAAAATTTGTTCAAATTGAGAAGGAAATTATACAGTGTGCTAGATTCTAGTTCAATTGCAGCAAGCCAGGTGATAGGGCAACATTTTCCTGCAGTCTGATAATGTAATTTGTTGATTTAGTTGCAAGCTCCTTACTAATTTCTCTATGGGAACCCCTCTGCTGATGAGCAATGCCAAATTTCACCCTTTTATTCTTCCCCAAAGGGTTAAACTCTGCTGACTGACATTCCCTGGTGAGCAAGGCAGTGGTGCCATATGGCATTAATACATGCCATTCCCTCTGGGACATTTCAGGACCTGTGCATGCTCTTCTGACCTATTGCCCCTATTTGCTTCAGGTGGCTTGAAGGCAAGAATCGTGGAGACAGTAAGGCCATGACCCTGCCTTCTGCAAACCAAAGCGCGTGTTACAGGGTGGTAAGAAATATTTTTCCTTGATTCAATCTGAGCCTGTAAGTGTGTGTCTTGTTGTGGAATGTGGGTGGCAAAAGTGTATGATTTCCTTCCTTCTACTGAAAAACAATGCATAATGAAACTACTTTAGAAGACAGAATGATTGGTGGTTTCAGATTCTCTGGTTGTTGCTTAATATATCCTATGGCTTCTAGAGATCTAAGGAGTTAGCTTGCTGGTTCCTGTTATTCTTGCTATATTTTTGTTTTTCTGTTGTACTTTTCTTGGTAAGAGGAGTGTATCAGAGCGGCCACCAAAATATTGCAGTGTAGACCAGAATAGAAATTTCTTCTTTGGGTACATGGGATAAAAGGGAAGACAAAAAATTATCTTAAAATCCCTGTCTTGCTGAGATTCAGGAACAGTTAACATTCAGAAAATTTCCATTTTGCTGTGTCTGGAAATTAGAGAGTTATATTGCTGGAGCTATAGTGCTAAGACTATACCTTTTAAATCAAAGAAAGTCCTTTATCCTTTTATCTTTTGCTTCTGGATATTACCTGTAATTAACATTGCAGTATGATTTTAGAGACAGATTGGAACATTGTATTAGATGAGGCCACAAGACTAAAAGACTGTTCATTTCCTCCTTCAAGAATACCTCGGCTAATATTTTCACACTAGGTATGGTATCACTTTGAAAAACTTGCAGAAAGTTGTAGCATATGAGGGACCTTTTTTTCCCACAGAGGGCAGTGTTTATTTGCTGAACAGTTTGTCATTTAGCGTGTGCATTGCTATGCAATGTACCCTTACCACAGGCAAAGAGCAGAAAAGGACACTGCAAATAAGTCTTACCTTTGGTTCTTTCTCTTTTTTTATTACTACTACTGGGAGCATAAATGCCTTTTTAATGAAAATTTAAAACAAAAAAAGAAATAAATGTTTTCCATATCACAGATTTTGAGACAGTGAAAGAGGAATTCCTTCCCACAGTAAAAGTATAACTTGCTGCCGGAAATGTACACACATGTTTAAACCCTCCCAAAATTATCATGCAACATTCTTTCCTTTCACACACAGGTACACAGTGTCAGCCTTCTTATCAACAAAAAGTGTAGTAAACATGACAGTGTTTTTAATCAAGTAATCTTTAATCAGTTCTTTAGGAAATAAGTACTCAGTTTGCCTTGTTTTATGCTTAAGTTTAGGTGGTAATGGTCAAGGTAACATAAGTTTAGCCAATTGGGGCATATTACAAAAAATGAGACTATTGAGTTAGTTGCAGATATGGAATTATATATTAGTATAATTTGTTGAATTCAAGGAGTGCAAGCCAGCCTCATGGGGCTTCAAAGCCTTAAATCCCAGATTTGAGCTGTGTTTTTAGACAATATTTTTACAATCTTAGCAGAAAAACTCACATGGAGTAAAAATACCTCCTTGTCTTTCCTATCTCCCTTTTTTCAACAAAATTGTTTTAAAATTAAATATTAGAGAATGTGCCCCTCAAATATTTGTTGTTTTGAATAAGGCATTTAAACTTGCCTGCTTTGGATAAGGCATCTGAACTTGCCTGCTTGAGTGACATAACAAAATTCTAGCATCTGTGGAGTTACTTGATAGCTATGACTACTTATAATGGGTATTCTGGGACTAATCTTCTCCTTACATCTTAAGATAATAAAAAATAAAAGAGATTGCCTTCTTGTCAGAAATTGAAAAAGTACCTGGATTTCAAGGACTCATTTGATACAAAGCTTTTATAATAAATAATCCCTAAAAATAATATATTTAGTATTTAACTGTGGTCAAAAAATTCAAAATTCAGAAGTCCTAGTCATGAAAAAATACATCAAAAAACATCTTGAAAATTGAGAAGACAAAAGAGGAAACTATTGTGGTCAAATTTCTGCACAGAAGCTGAAGTCTCCATAATATACCCAGACTACAGCCTAAAGGTAGTCTCCATAATATACCCAGACTAAAGCCTAACCTATGACCATTATATAAAACAAAACAGCATTTGAACAAAAAAAAACCAAACCAAAACCAAACCAACCAACCAACCAAAAAAAAAAAAAAAAAAGCAACACTCCAAACCCACAACCCCTCCCCCATAAAAAAACCCCCACAAACAAAACAACAACCAAAATACAAGTTCTGAAAATGAGTTCAGTCTAAGAAGCTGCTTCAAAAAACAGATTCACAGGGATGAGGACCTTTTAGTGCATTTAAACATCAGTAATAACATCAGCTATAAACCATACAAGAAAGAAATGAAACTTTGTACAAGCTTCCACCATTTCCACTAATATAATACCAACAATAAACTTTGCTATCAACTTCAATTACCTCAATAAAATAGTCAATAAAAATCTTTTAAACTGTGTTAGCAGTCATAAGCTTTCCAGATATTGCACCATTGAAAACTCCCTGTGATAACCATCTGTAAAAGCTAATTCTATAAACAGCAACAGGAAAAAAAGATTAAACCACAACCAAAAAACAACCCAGAACCCACCCCCAAAACCAGTTCATTTGGATTAATAGGAAAAGTTTCATTTCTTGAAGAATAGAAACAAATAAAATTTGGTTTGGCAAAAAAAAATAAACAGCATCTTAAAAATAAAATGCTCATTCTGAGTTAAGAAAGAAAAAAACACTACCAAAATAAATGGAGTAGCTAGGGACATTTTTAAAGACATTTTAGCCCACCTTATAAGGACCTAGCCTTTTGAATACCTCAGGGGATAAGCTGTCTTTAGAAAGGCAGGTATTAAACCAATAAACACAAAACATAAAATGTATTAAAAAGATTTTGTTTGCAATAGTAAAACCAATCTGTCACAGTAAAATACATCTCAACATTCTGCACTAATACCTGTCTTACAGTGTCAGGGGTAGGGGTTTTCTCTGTCCTTGGGGGCCTTAAAGGACCAATTATATTTTAATAATCAGTTTGAACCTACATTAGATTACTCCTAAGACACTTTGAGGTTCTTTGTAAAGCCAGAGAAGATCTAGAAGTGATTCCCACCTCATTATCCTGAAACATTTATTCAGAGTATCAGCCCTCATTTCAGCAACAAGTGAATGTCGGTAAGCAGGTCTGTGCCAGAACAAACTCAGATCAGAGATTGGGTTTGAAGTGCAGCATGAACAATAGAGCTTTTCTTCTCTAGTGACTCTGAGCTGGCTCAGGCAGACAGCTGGGAGAACCACAAACCCCTGGCTAAAACACAAAGAGCAAACTTATTTCTGTTACCTTAATAACTGGGGGATGCCCGAAGCAGCAGTCAGAAAGGGGCACACGAGCAGAGACGCAGACACATCTAAACTGTCTCTGTGCTAGAGAATCACCAGCTTGCTTTTCACACAGGCTTATCAAGGGCTATTTCCGGCTGCAAGGTCACTTGAGCATATTTTCAATCCTCCTACCAATTTTCTGCTTATCCCCACATTGTCTTTGGCTTAAACCATTTGCTGAATTCTGTTTCAGCTTTAAGAGAACTTCATCCACTTACCTAACACATTTTTAATTCTGAGACTCCAAAACTGGTGATCCCATAATGTTACTGAGTACTGATTATTGGTGGAGCTACAAAGAGGAAAAATTCCAATTCCAAGTTGACCTATGTCTGGCTAATCCAGATTCATGATGATGCTCAAACATTTGTTCATCTTCTTGATTACTGAGAGAAATGTTATTCCTTGCTTTGGATGTACTTCCTCCCCACATACATACAACTTAATTTCCAGCTGGTAATTTTCACTTTAATTTCTGATTTTTCAAGTCTGCACCATGGTCACAATGAATTGCTTAAAAACTGAACTTCTCTTTCTCTGTCATCTTCAGTCACAGAGCTTTGGTTTTGGAAATAATTGAGTTGAGAGTCCCTTAGCTGTTTCCTTATGAAGCACAAAGTACATGTTTCTCAGTCCTGCTCCCTGCTAGTGTGTGGCCCATTGCACAGTACCACTGGATACTCAGGACTTGGGGAAGTTCCAGCCTAGCAACTGCCTGGAGCAAGCTCAGCCATGAGGTAAGGCCTGGGCTCAGGACTTTATCCTGTGGGGACTGGAAACCTTACCAGGAAGGAGTCAGCCCTGTTCCCACTGCCCTCGTGGGGAAAAAATCTCCTCTGTATCTCTCATCTGTCTGACCTTGCTCAGCCTCTTCACGGAGTTTCTCCCAGCTCCACTGGCATTGCTGCCAGGTGGGCAGAGCCCCAGTGCTCCTGCCTCAGTTGTGTGTGGGTCCTTTTGTCCCCTTCCTCACTCTGTCCTGGCCCATCTCAGAAGGACAGCGGGGTTAGATGGAATATTACAATCTTGCTGGCAGTGACAAAGCTCTTTAGAACCTGATAGCTTTTCCTAAAAGCAGAAGCCTGGAGAGCTCATTCTATACTTCCAATTTTCTGCATGTTCAAGTAGATAAGTGTATGAATGAGAAGTACTCATTTTTTCCCTTGGTTGCCCTCCTAATTTGCCGCTCCCCTCTTTCAAAGTATTTCTGTGTCATAGGTTTCTGTGATTCTCTCAGCATTTCTCTTTTCTCCACTATTTGATTTTACATCCTATTTTTTTTCTCTTACTTTTTTAGTGACAGCAGTTTGCTTTCACAAAATGACAATTTAAAAACAACCTCCTTGGAGTCTGCAGTAGAATATATTTTTTCATCCCTGAATTTCTCTTTTTTCATTCACGTTTGAAACTACATAATTTAATTTTCAGTGTCACCTCTGAATGCCTAAATTTTTTTTCCAGAGAGCTGAAACACTTTCCTCATCTGTGAGATATAGTCTTCTATAACCTGTATTTGACTGTTAATGAGAAATCAGACACTGTGAAATGATAAAAAATGTTGAAAAGAGAATGGCATAACTTATTAAGTCCCTAATTTCTTTTCCATTCCATAGGAATTTATCACCTACCTCTTTTATAGGCTTTGAATTGTTAGGGGAATTGTTGAGTTAAGCATAAAATCTGGAGCAGGGATAAGAAGTTAAACACTTGAATCTTGTAAAGAGCCACCAGAAAGACATGAAAAAATATGTGAAAAGATGTATTTTCTGGGTCATGCAGAACAACTTATGAAACATTGGCTGTGTTTCTGTGCTGGTTTTGGCTGGGATAAAGTTAATTTTTTTCACAGTGACTACTGTAGGGCTGTGTTTTGGATTTGTGCTGGACACAGGGCTGATAATGCAGAGATGTTTTTGTTGTTGTTGAGCCGGGCTCACACAGAGCCAAGGCCTTTTCTGCTGTTTGTCCTGCCATGGTGGTAGGGAGCTTGGGGGTGTATGGAAGCCAGGGAGGAGGCACAGCTGGAGCAGGTGACCCCAACTGACCAAAGGGATATTTCAGACCATGTGACATCATGCTCAGGACACAAAGTGGGGGGCAGAAGAAGGAAGAGGTGCACATTTGGAGTGAAGATGTTTATCTGCCAAGGTCCCTGTTATAGCTGACAGGACCTTGGTCTCCTGGAGATGGCTGAACACCTGCCTGCCCTTGGGAAACAGTGAATGAGCTCCTTGTTTTGGGAAACAGTGAACAAACTCCTTGTTTTGCTTAGTCTACACATCTGGCTTTTGCTTTTCCTATGAAACTTTTTATCTCAACCCATGAGTTTTCTCGCTTTTACCCTTCTGATTCTCTCCCCAGTCCCACTGTGGGGGGACTGAGTTAGAGCTGCTGGGGCTTGGTTGCTGGCTGGGGTGGAATCCTGCCAATTTCCTATCAGTTATGATCCACCTATTCAGAGAAGGGCAGTTTGTAAGTTTCTTTGCCAGAACTCTAAGCCTCAGAAGCACCAATTGCAATACCTATATAGATTTCAAGCCACAATTGTAAACTCCTGTTCTCAGAAAAAATATGATAAGGAAATTAAGCATTTCCCATGCATAACAGTTTTCACTAATTTAAAAGAAAATTACCTGTTTTGCCACTCTTAAATAAATACACACACAGTGAAGTGTTACATTATCCTATTTTTTTTACCCCAATTATGATGTTCTTCCAATTTTGTGTGATTTTTTGTGAGATGTCTGACCAGAAGGAAAATAGGATGGAACGTTAAGTGACCTAGGGTTTCTTGTATTTCTGATGTTTTGGTTATTTGAGTGAGAAACCAGTTACTTTTGAAAGGAACAGGAAAGAAATTGACTGAATTTCATTGCCTTTATAAAAGGCAGTTTTTATTTTAGGTTTGGTACATAAGTTTCTGGATGTGCCTCTTGAACTTTTAAGTTGAATTACACCTCAAAGACAGGTTTCAGCCTCTCAAGATCATAGAATCAAAGATGGGCTTGGACTGGAAATGGTCTTAGAGATCACCCAGTTCCAACCCCTGGCCAGGTATGGGCAGGGCCACCTTGCACTAGGTCAGGTTTCTGAGAGCTGTAAACAGCCTGGCCTTGAACAGTTCCAGGGATGGGGCATCCACAAATTCCCTGTGCAACCTGTGCCAGTGCCTCACCACTCAGGCAGTGAAGAATTTCTTCCTTAAAGCAGTCAAAATGTACTGCTTTGTCAGTTTGAAGCCATTCCTCTTGTCCTATCACCACATACCCTTGCAAAAAACCCCTCTCCAGCTTTCTTGTAGCCCACTCTAGGTACTGGAAGGTGTAAAAAAAGAGAAAATCCTTCTTTTCTCCAGCCTAAGCAGCCTCAATTCTTTTAGCTGATCTTTATAGGACAGCCTGTCTTCACAATTCTGTATAGGAGTACTGTAAATAGCTAAACATGGAATTTATTCTACTTTGCAAGACATGGGTTGTAATTCCTATGTTGCAGACATATTTGGAGCACAATTAACTGATGTTTCTGGACTAATCTGGCCTGTAGCACGGTCTTTACTGCTGTTTCAGAAGGGATGCTACAGCAAGCACCATGGGAGGAATGCAGTAGAATTTAGAAAAGGGAGGGGTTTGCCTTCCCTAATGAAGTGAAACCCTGAGCATCATGCCAGTGGGAGTGGGAAAGAGAGTGCCCCACATAAAAGCTTTGTAGAGAAAAGACTGCAAAACTAAAAGATCGCACTCAAGAATGCTTGAGAAAATAGCTTCATCTTTTCAATTGTTCCTCCTACAAAATACCTACAGCTGGTATGACTCTGTTTTTAGCAAAATTGTATTACAAAGAATCTGTTATTCAATGTGTAATTAATGATATCTTTAATGAAAATACCCACTTATCATAGATAAGCTTTCAGTTCTGAGGACCTGTGTCTTCTGAGGGATTAAAAGACCTTTGCAAATGTTTTGTATATGATGAAAATGTTTGTAATGATCTTTCCATATAATATTTTTCCCTCCTTTTCTTTGGTCATTATATCCTAAGAAAATATTTTTTTTTCTGGCATTTGGCATTTCTTTCCCAAGTTGACTTTCCCAAGTCTTTCTTATTATGTTTTCGCCATCCTTCTTCAATTGTTGCAGTTAAATCTGAAGGTTGGCCTTGGTATTTTTAAAGATTTTTTGCAGTTTTCCTTGACCTTTTATGCTCCTGCCTTATAATACTGGTCTGTAAATATTTTTGATGCTTTTAATACTTCTTTCTGTGTTTCATAATTAGCTTTAGAATTTGGATGTTTGTATTAACACCAGCTTCTATCTCATAATTATCTTTAGACACTATTTAGGTGGAATAGAGGACAAATTAAATTCTTGTAACTTCTGAGTAGTTGTTTTTCTTTAGTATAAATGTCACGTTGTTCATGCCATTGTGTAAAGGGAAGTTCTTATTGTAGGTCTATTAGTGCAAACAATCACATAAGTACAAACAATTATCTCTATTCTCATCCTGCTTTGTCACAACTCAGGCCTATCATTCACCTCAACTGCAAAAAATAGCAATTTGGTTCAGTAGCTTTTGGGGTGGACTTTGGAAATTAAGTGGCCACTAGCTGTGATCTCTGCATCAAGATGTCCCTAGGTGTGATTTGTTGGTGGAGCAGATAAAGGTATTCCAAAGCAGAAGGTGGGATGTTGGCAAATGAGGTGGATCAGTCACAATAACATCCATTTTAAAATGCGATCGAACCTGGAGAGAGACAGAACACAGGTGGGAAAAGCAGTTAGGAATAGGAAATCTTACACGATTCAATTACATGACTGTCCTTACTTTTCATAATCTCCTCCTGCAGGAGGACTTCATAAACTTGGAAATCCTCCTGCAATTCTAAATTACTGATTACCAGCAGTTTCTTTCCTATCACTTATATGAGTCACTGCCATTGTGTTAAATATATTATAGAGTTAGAAGGTAAATGTCCCATTTGATTATTTGTGTCATGTGCTTAGAGCTCATATTTTTTATTCTATAGTGAAAGAGATTTAGTACATAGCACTGTACTAAAACATACTATTATCAATAATAGTTATAACATTATTCTGCTTTCAAATTAATATTCCTATGTAATTCCTTAAATTTTAAAAGTAAATCACATATACTATAATTTTTCAGTGTAAAATTCATAATTTTTCCCCTTTATAAGACAGAAAATTTAGCAATAAATAACAACTAATATTGAAAATTGGGTATTTGGTCATAGTCTTAGGAAACACTGGTTTGGTTGTAGATGAAATGGTCATGAAAGAGCTACCTGTTAATTGATTTTTCTAGGGAAGGCTATTAAGTTTGGATTCTGGACTACTGAGGTGCATTACCTGTTTGGGCACTGCTCTGGGCAGCCAGGCATAGCACTTGTGCCTAGCACAGTGTGCTATTTCATTAACAAATAAAATCTGAATCATCTCTTGATTCAAAATCATCACACATCATACTGAGATGTCTGCAGAGTAGAGAGTAATAAAAAACATGTTTCAAAGCCTTAATAGGAACAATGCTATATTTCCTCAGATCATTTAAATCCTTATCTGGTGTATGCATACCTTCTAATCAGAATCTTTTGTTTACTTAACGTTCATCAGTTTTAGTCTCTGCACTGCACTCTTGCAGTCTATACATGCAGATTAAAATTGCTCTGAGTTTACTGAGTTTCAGAAAAAGCACATATATTTGTTGAGAAAGGAAAAGAAAATTGCCATATAATTTTTACATTTAGAGCTGGGATTCTGACAGAAATGTAATGAACACAAACTTCATGCCACAGTTGTCAAGGCAGCTCTATTCTCCTCTTGACAATCACAGTTCTGCAAAAGACTTTCTTCTTTCCTAGTGCTCTTTGTCATAAAAATAGGAAAGTTGTGATTGTCGTAATTTACTCAGCATTTATTGCATCATTATAGATTGTATGTTTCTCAAATAGCTGTCCTACCAATTGCTTCTCAGGTGGCCATCAAACAAGCCATTTGGCAAACCAAACAAGCCATACTTGCCCATTTTGGTGATTTTTGTGCTGTTAGCATATGCCCACTATGAACTGCAAACTAGAAATATGTGACTAGCTTAACAGCTGCTCACTAACAGCGACTTAGAGATTCTGATTGTGAACACCTAATCATACAGCTCCTGTATGGACTTCAGTGAAACTGCTGCCTGATAAAGCAGTTAAACCTTTTCTCACGTGATAATGTTTGTACTTATTAAGAATAATCTCTAGCTTTGGAGAGGAGGGAATTTGAATGATATCAAAATAAGGCAGGTATCAAACTTGTGTACTGAGTTGCCAACCTTCTGGAATGTATATTAGTACTGCAAATAGTATTTTTTGTCAAATGAAGTGCTAGTTATGGATCCTTGGGTATTTAAGCAATAAGACAGATACATCTTAGCACCCATTTTAAATGATAAAATTTCAAAATATTCTAAATCTAATGCCTGTAGTCCTCAACAAAGGGATATTTTTTAATACCTAACCATTTTTAAAAAATTTTTTCATTCTCTTTGTAAGTGGTAATGAATTAAAGGTTGCAGAACATCATAACTCATAGCCATTCTTAAAAGGAGAAAGAAAAGGTTGCTTCTTCTGTTAGGGTATGATTGACTTGACAATTTTTGCACAGATTTAATGTTGAGCTGGTATTTTTGAGGTGATTTTAGACTTATTGTCTTTCAAGACAAACCTCATTAAGTTCTTTAATAATGGGTAGCAAATAATCAGAATTATATGAAAGTTTAAATTAACAGTTAGTTTATGGTCTCCTGGCTCTTAATTATGACTAGTGAGATTATATCTAGTGAGAAGACACAGTCAAGACATGTGAAGAAGTTTGTGTGCACATTGAGCCAGGGCTCTGCTGACTATCTCACTCTTTCATTATTGCTGAGGCTAAAGATCAGCTGTTCAGAGAGGCCTCAGGATGTCAGCAATCACCTCTACACTCCCACTGAAGGTGAGTATGGAACCACCAGAACTGGAACTAAGAACTGAAATACTCATAAAGACAAAACTGTAGATTTTGAGATTTATTTCAGCTGAGAATTATTAACTTCCAAATAATATTCTGTTATGCAACTAAAACAAGATCAGTTAGTCTTCTAACTTATCTCTACTTACCCCGATATTTCATTAATGGACTTCCCCCTCCCCCCCACTTTTTTTTTTAGTGGGTGTGATTTAGATACTGGTATATAAGACTTGAGTCTGGCATGGCAACTGTCAAGGTCATGTCATGGTCAGTGTTAGAGAATTTGGAGAAGAGAGACATGAATTTAATTTAAAGAGTAGCAAAGAATATATAGAATTTTATTAATCAATCATTTCTTAAGGTATATAATGATAAATTGAACTTTTATTATGATATAAACTTTAATTATTAAAAATCAATACAGAGATCTACAAGCCTAAGAAAAGTGTCTTTAGGTAAGAAAACAGAGGGGTGGATATTGAAAAAAGTATGACAGTTTAACCTCATAAGACAAAAATGGCTTTTTCTAGAAGCACTTATATGCTTTTGTATTACTTATTAATAGTACAGATATGGAGGGTAGACATTTTTCCAGTTTGAATGTGTATGACCACTGTGGATGAAATGCAACTATGGAAAAACTTACATGTTCTGATAACATCAAAAACTGATTTGCAAACAAAGTGTATCTTGACGATTAAACAAATCACTTTTCTCATGCTTTGTACAATGACTGTGTTTGACTAACAACTGATTTACTGATTTAAGTGCTGATTTTCCATTTATGTATGATTTTTGCTCTAATTATAACGAACTATATCTTTCATGAGGAGATATGTACTCAAACATTAACATTTAAATTAGGTTATCAGTATAATAATAAGTTGTTTTTTTAAAGAAACCCAAATAAAAAAACCCAAACAAATATGCTCTGCCACTGCTACATCATCTTTTTTCTCTCTCCATTTTCATTCTGTCAACGCTTTTTCTCATTCTCTGGAATGCAGCTGACATGGCTTTTTAACATATCCTTCTAAGCTGTCTTGTTACCTTCTACTTTAATGTATAGCTATATGAAAAACCCTTGGTAAGCCATTTTTATGCCTTTAATTTTCTATCACTTCTTGCCTTCTGACAGGGTTGAATATTTTGTTCAAGAATTACTCCTTTAATCAAATGTTAATATTAAAAAAAAAAGTTTCCTATAATGATTCTGTATACTGATGTTAAGCTATTTTGGGTCAGATTCTACCACTGCAAATTCAAATAATCTCTGTCAAGGTCATAATATGGTCTATTTTATTCTCTTCCTAATCTTCTCTTCCTGGCTTTTGGAGTAGAGGTGTGCAGTTTACCTGGCCTCATTTTAAGGGTCTGTGTACCAGACCTGATCACAAATCAGGTGATGCTTATAAGATATTGGATATCTGTTTTGAAATGGAAATCTACTTTCAGGCTTGTGACATCCTTTCTAGAGCAAGTGTGATGACAATAGAGTAACAAAGATTTTCTATTCAGCAAGAAGAAAATCAAGGAGAGTTTCTTCCAGCTTATTGCCATCTTAATTCTGTAGTGGACTAAATCTTGTCCACTTCAATGTCTGAAAAGCTCAAGAAAAAACTCTTTATTACTCATCTCCATTTTCAGGGCTGGTGCTTCTATCCTCTGCTCTGAGAACATATTTTTAAAGACCTTTTTGTCCTCTGGACTCTCTCCCCCCGTTTCCTTTTTGTAAGTGTGGCACCTATTTACTAGAAGAGAGGCCAGACACTGCTTCCACCAGCAGTTTTGAACACTTCTTTCCTTAAAAGACAGATCAGTAGATACAGACCGGTGATGATATAGGTGAATGTGCACTTGACACACAAAGAACCTCTTCTCTTTCCAGACAAGGTGGCAGTATCCTTACATCAGTCCAAGACATACAACTCCTTTCAGGACAGTGTGCATAAACCTTGTTTAGGTCCATGTCCTGCGAGTAATTTTTGGTTAATTCCCAAGCTCGTGCTCTGTTTTGTCCAGAACAGAGGTGGTCAAGTTCTCTGAGCATGCAAAGGACTCATTGACTCTGTTTTGTCCCAGCAAAGGAAAACAGGGTTGTGGCAGAAACTACTGGCAGTGTTTCTACTGAATAACCTGCTTCCCATTTTATTACAATCTATAAGTGGCTGTGCAGCTGGATATCCTAAAGCAGGCCCTAAAGTATTTGCTTAGGACTGGCCTTTCTGGTGAGTGATTATTCAGTTCTGTATGACTTGGCTAAGCATGTTTACCAGAGAAACATTAAACTATATTCATGCTGGTCCAGGGAAACATTAGGTCTCAGATCTGGGACTCACAATGCTTATTTCACAAAGCTGATATTTGCATCTGTCTCTTTTAGCCCATTTTTCAAAATTGCCATGTGTCTGATGAAAAACAGGTGTTGATCCATCTCAAGGGACAGTATGTCTGAAGATATATGGATCACCAAAAAAGCCAATTTAAATTTCTGTGTGATACATATTATTCAAAGGAGGGAAGAAAAGCTGAAGTTGCATACTAGTTCTAGTGTTACTACTGGAATTGCAGATGCATGAGTCATGAATCAGATTAGATAAGCAGATCTCACTGCCTTGGCAGAGAACGCAATACCCCAGAAGGGGAAAAAAAAATCCCTAAATACTATTTCATATTGTACTGAATTTCTAAATGACACTTATAATCTCTTCAAGCTTTTCCAGTGCTGCCAGTGAAGGTAATAGACATCAAAGCTGAGTAAAACTTCAATTTATTACATCAAATGTGATATCAAATGAGGAGAGCATTGAAACTTATTGAATCATTAGTAGATGTGTTCTCAGGCAGCGGGATATGTATATATATAAAAGTGCAGGTACTTGCTCAAAATTTCACATTCAGATGCTTGCCCTGTTCTAACATTGCGCTGACTTCACTAATATCCTCCCTTTTTTGTAGTTATTTCTGAGCATGGAAAGCAAAATATGCAGACTATGGGAATCTAAATAAGTAAGTGTGTGTGTGTGTGTGTGTGTGTGTGTATATATATATATATATATATATATATATACACACA
>JAWWMS010000330.1:0-18691 GCA_035048045.1 Chlorospingus semifuscus
AGAGCTGGTCCTGTGCACTCCCCTGCTCAGAGGAGGTCACTTAGAGAGGGTCACTCAGGATGTGTCCTTGAGCGTCTCCAAAGGTGGAGACTAAACCTTTCTGGACAGCCTGTTCCATGCTGATGGTCTCTTTACAGTCCCAGAGGCTTTTCTGTAACTGAACTGTAATTTCCTGTTTGTTTCAGTTTGTCCTTGTCCTCCCCCTGGGCACCACTGAGAAGAGTTTTGCTCCTTCCTTACACCCTTTCCATCAAGTATTTGCACTCAGGGAGCTGGGAAGGACAGGAAGGTGAAGCTGTGAAGCTGCTTTCCATAAAATCAGCACATGGATTCAGCTGAAAATGGCTGCCTGAATGCTGCCCAGGAAGTTATCTAAAAATGGCACAGGGATGTTGGAGTGGGGGGACCAGCTCCATACACCATCCAGTGTGATTACATGGCCAAAAAATTAATGGAATTATTGGATTGATGAGTCGGGAAGCATGCAGGGAGGTTTCCCCTCACCTGCATATACAGAACTTGCACCTTCCTGGACAGAAATTCTCCTTCCAGTTTGGGGCCCAATTAAGGGGACCTTTGATTGGGATGTTCCCTGTTTCAAAAGGAAGCTGAGCTGGGGACAGTGCAGCTGTGGTGTATGAGAAGCTGGGATACGGTGGATCAGGGCATGAGGCAGCACAGGGGCTCATGAGTCCTTCCTGCATCCCTTGCCAGGTGGTGGCCATCGTGATGGACATTTTCACCGACGTGGATCTGCTGTTTGAGGTGCTGGATGCTGCTTCTCGCCGGGTGCCTGTCTACATCCTGCTGGATGAAATGAACTCCCAGCTCTTCCTCGACACAGCTGCCAAGTGCAGAGTCAACCTCAACTATGTGGAGGTGAGCAAAGACCTGCCCTACCTGATGGGTGTCCTGAGGGGGTGTGTCCTGCACACAGAGGCCAGTATGGCAGGAAACACCTGAGAAGGGGAGAACCTGGTGAAAGATGAAGTGAAGAAAGTCAGGAGAGCTGGCACGACATGGGCTGAGGGCTGGAGAAGTGCTGAGAAAGGGGTTTGTACATGGGTGTGTGCAGGCAGAACCACTGGAGCTGGATAACCCCAGTGGGGCTGGATGGGTTAAAGGAGGAAGGGAAGGAGGGCAGGGGAGGGAATGAGGGTCCCATCTGAGTCTGTGCCTTCCTGGTTTGCAGTTCCTGAGGGTGAGGACAGTGTCTGGCCCAACCTACTACTGCCGCACGGGGATGTCCTTCAAGGGACACCTGAAGGAGAAGTTCCTGCTGGTGGACTGCATGGTGGTGCTGAGTGGCAACTACAGGTGAGGAGCCCTGTCCAGCTCAGAGAGAGACACTCAGGGGCTTTGTGCACGGGGCTGGCTGCAGAGGAGCTCAGCTCCCATCTGATCCCCAGGGAGAATTTGCCATAGCATGAGGAGTGTAAGATTTGCATCTTAGCCTGGAACAAATGAACTTGGACCTCCACTCAAAGAATCATCAAATCACAGCATGGTTTGTGTGAGAAGGGACTTTAAAGCTCATCTTGTTCCACCCCCACAGCCCCACATGGGCAGGGACACCTTCCACTGTCCCAGGCTGCTTTCAGCCCCATCCAGCCTGGCCTGGGACACTTCCAGGGATGGGGCAGCCACAGCTGCTCTGGGCAACAGAGAGTTGGGTGCTTTTAGTGGGGGTGGTTTTAGTTAGTATTGAGATCAGCCATTAACACATTACCATCCTTTTGGGAATAACAGTCTTACCAGCTAAGGCATTCATTTCTGGCAGAATAAATGTTTTTAGTGAGTTGCAGTAGAATTTCTCCTTCACATATTAAAAGGGTGATGGGGTAAACACCTGTCATGCTCTGAGAATGTAATCATAGAATCACAGAATGGTTTGGGTTGGACAGACCCTAAAGCTCGTATGGTTTCTCCCTGGTCTCTTGGCAGGGAAACTTCTAGGCCAGGTTGATCCACGCCTACCATGAGTTGCTTCTCATGGTGCAAGTTAAGCAAATAGAATTAAGGGTATTTAAAACCACAGTATATGAAGAAAAAATTGTAAGAATCTGATTAAACATTCCATGACAGTAAGATTTCACTTTGGTTTTTTTCCCTGATGTTTGAAAAGAATTACTCACATTTGATGCTGTACCAAACAACTAACTGTTCCAATTGGATCATTTCTTGTTTATGAGAGCATCAAGTAAATTGTTCAGGACTGCTTCTGCCATGCTCCCATGTGCTTTGGGCTTTCCAATATTGTATCATTCCTGAAGTAGGAAGTTGTGGAAGCGTTCAAGGTGAGGCTCACCAAGGCTTGGAGCAGCCTGAGCTAGTGGAAGGTGTCTCTGCACATGGCAGGGGGATGAAACAAGGTGTGATGGTCCCTTCCAACCCAAACCTGTCTGGGATTCTGAGAGACAGGCTGGTGAATTGGTAAAGCAGCATTCTGGCACTTCCACATGGATATCAGGGACACAAGTTTTGCTCACTGAGTGAGGACACTGAGTAGCAATTTTTTGGGAAAAATACTCCATTTTGCAGTGGAGGTAGATACACCAACTGAAGAAGGCTTTGAGCCCAGACAACCCAAACCAAACTTCCTTCACATTAAGAATTAAAAAATCTGTGGGGGAAAAAAAAAGACAGCAATTCTAAGGGTTTTGGTTAAGCCCAGGAGGCAGCCAAGCCTCAGAAAGGTCCCTCATCATTCCCAGCAGGATGTGGTAGAGAACTGTAAAGGTGGGAACACTCCTGGGTTGTGATACAATTTTAACAGCTGCAGCAAACCTGCACACACAGGGCAGGGCAAAGTAAGGGATCCTTCCCTGCTTCCCATTGCTCAGCAGACGGGGAAGATGACTTGGGAAGATGAATGCCATAACACTGAACATCTTCCTCCCCCATTTCCAGCCCAGCTCCTTCTGTTCAGTCCCCTCAAACTGTGTGGGTGGAAGGGCTGTGCCACCCCAGGAGTAAGACCTTGGGTTTGTGTTTTCAGAGGTTCTGTCAGCACATCTCCCAGCCTCTGGGGTCCCCCTGACTGGTGTCACCTGCCAGGTGCTGAGGGGACACACTGGCTGTTGTCCAGGTCATTACTGACAGTGCTAAAAACAGGAACATCTGCTTCACACAAGGATTATCATCAGCTCACTCTGGGTGACATGAGTGACTGGCTTTTTAGAACAGAAATCATTTACTGCCTTGTAAAATTCTCTGCAAAGATGTGATCCCAAATCAATCAAGCTGTTAGGTTTGGGAACAGTCATGTGTAACACACAGCTGCAAGAGAATTGTCTACCTTTATTTTGCCCTATTTCTGCCCAACCAGAAAATTTAAAATTTGCTTCAGATGAGCAAATGTTTTAATGAAAACAGGTACAGCTGAGTTACTCCATCACTTCTGTTCTCTCTTCAGTTTCATGTGGTCCTTTGAGAAGATTCACAGGAGCATTGCCCACATCTTCCAGGGTGAGCTGGTGGCCAGCTTTGATGAAGAATTCCGCATTTTGTTTGCACAGTCGGAGCCTCTGGTTCCTCCAGCCAACGTCCTGGCAAAGGCAGAGAACACGTTTGCCCTGGCTCCCTTTGGCAATAACATGCCCTTCTTCCCCAAGAAAGGGCCCCTGATGTTCCAGAGGGACGAGAGCCTCTTCCCCTCGTTCATGGACAGGGTGGATCCCGACAGGTACTTCCTGTCCAATTTCCGGCGGGACGACATGCTGCGGCACACCGTGGAGGGGTCAGCCATGCGGATGTACAAAAAGGTGGAAATGGAGAATTCCCAGATGGATCCCGTCAGGGGCTTCCTCCGTTCCAAGCAGCTGGAGCTGGACGCTTTTAAGAGACACAGTTTTGCAGAAGGAACGTTTGAAAATTTTGCTTCTGCCAAGCAGTACACCCGGCAGATGTTCATGAACAACATGGACGAGTTCAAAATCCAATCCAGTCATTTCCAGAAGGACCAGTTCTACCAGTACCAGTTTGAACATCCCCATCTTCCTGGCAGACCTCAGGGATTCTTTGAGAGGATTCGAGGCGGGAGGCCGGGATTCAATGAGCTGGAAGACTATGGAGAGGGACCCCGATACCCTGAACTGGAGCCCAGTTATTCACAGGAGGGTTTCCCCCTGCGGCTGGACTATGTGACCTCCAATTCTTCCAGGGAGGTGAGACACGGCTCCGACCAGCTGAACCCCGCGGGCAACGGCCCCATGGGAATGATGCTACGGAGGCAGAACATCGGACAGAAATTCATTTGCCAGACTTCTCCCACGCAGAAGCAGAGCCTGGAGCAGCGCCTGTTCCTGCAGGACAAGGATGAGGAGCAGGATGACGACAAGAGCACGCAGGAAAACAGAACGGGGTTGCGGAACTGGAGGATTTCCTCGTACCTCAGCGCGTACCAGTCAGAACCAGATGAGGGGCTCCCGATGCCAATGGAGTCCGAGGCATACAACGATGCTCTGGGGGATTCCCTCACAAAGCATCCCACTGACCTCGTCCCAGCCTTCAAACCCCCCACGCCCTTCATCAGCAAGCCACTGGGAATTGACAGTGCCAAGGAATCTGCGGATTCTGATAGAGCAGGTGAAGAAACCTCCATCATGAAACCAGATGCCTTCAGGTCCAGGATAAATCCCTTGATCCAGAGGAGCTCCAGGCTCAGGTCCTCTCTGATTTTCAGTGCTGCCAAATTAGATCAGCCCAACACCACAATAGAAAAGGTGCAGATGATCCAAAAAGAGCAAATGTCCAGTGAGTTAACAAAGGACAATGAAACCATCAAGACGGCTGCCTCCTCCAAAGTGGCCGAGCTGCTGGAGAAGTACAAAGCTGTGGGCAAGGACATGGAACGGGGCACGGTCACCCACACCAAAGCTGTTTCAGGTTACCTACAGGAGGAATCTCAGAATACGGAGAAGAAATGTACCAAATCTGTGCAGTATAAGATTCTGGAGAGCAGGGTGCTGGACTCCAAAGACTCCTGCAGTACTTACAAGATGCATGGAGATTTGGACAGAGCATTTGGAATGGCCTCATCCACCCCCCAGCTTGGGGACACGTTGAGTAAAGACCCCCTGGGACATCTTGGCACTAAGGTGGACAAGTTGTCGTCCCGGTTTTACCCCATCGAGAACAAACCTCCTCTTCCAGAGAAGGAGAGCCTGATATTTGTAGGAGACACTCAGAAATTGGCTCTCCCAGAGAAGAAGGACAGAGTGACCTTCAGAGAAGACTCTCCAAAATTAGTCAACACAGAAATTAAGAAACCACAGGTGAGGACAAGTACTACGTCCTCAGTTCTAGAAAGCCTGTCCAGAAGTCAAGGGTCTGACAGCTCTCTCAACAAATCTGAGGAAGACTGTTCAAAACAAGAGCAAAATCCTATGGAGTTTTTAAGAAAAGGGTCACTACGGCTGAAGCAGTTTTTGAACCCAAAAGGTGAAAAGAAATTGGAGGAGGAACCTGCTTCTGAGAGTGGGAAATGTGACAAGCAGGCAGTGGTGCTCAAACGATCATCCACAGGGGACTGCCAGGAAGCAATGGAGGAAGAAAAACCCCCCAAATTCGCAGCCCCACTGACCCCCAAGAGCAGCCAGACAATGCAGGGGAGGTTCCCGTCCTCCACAGCCAACATCCTGTACAGCAGCAACCTGCGCGACGACACCAAGGTGATCCTGGAGCAGATCTCTGCCAACAGCCAGAAGAACAGAGCCGAGCTGGCCAAGCAGCTGCCATCCACCAGCAACCCCGACCTCTCCAGGTCCACCACAAGCTTGGAAAGAAAAGGGGAAAAGGAGAAAAGCTGCAACATCCACAGGTCGGAGAGCTTTGGGAGCCAGAAGCGGAACCTGCAGCGGCAGCCGTCGGAGGACAGAGACACCCTCCTCAAGAAGATGGAGAACATGAGGAAGGAGAAGCGAGTCTACAGCAGGTTTGAGGTGTTCTGCAAGAAGGACGAGCACACGAGTCCCAGTGAAGAGGAATATGACACAGATGCCAAAGACAAGAAAATGGGAAAATTCATGCCCAAAATCCTGGGGACCTTCAAGACCAAAAAATGATCCTAGAAATCCTATTTAATTCCATTTAATCACTGACTGTCACAGGGAAACGAGGAAGAAACTTGTCTATGATGGCTGCAAACCCCAATGGCAATGCTCTTCTTCATTAGTGAGCAGAAATGTATCCAGCATGAGCCTCCCACGGCACAGTTTGCTCAATAAGGTCAGGTGGTATCAAACCTTATCACAATATGTTCCAAATAAAACAATTAAAATGCCAACGTGCTTAAAAAACAAGTCTCTGTTACTGTACAAAACTAAGTGATAGTCTCTGTTAAAAGCAAGGAATATTTTCAGCAGAAAAAAACATTCAAATTTCAGAAAAAAAGAAAACCAGAAAATTCAGTACTTGAGTTTGGGCCAGAAAAGATAAATACATACAGACGCACACACAAGTATTAACTGGAAAAAAGTATTTAAAGCTCAGTGTTTTCTGAGGTGCAGTTACACTTTTTCTGTATCTCACAATCAATCAGACACAGGAGGCACCTTTTTAAAGGTTTGCATACAAAAAATATTTGTAATCAAAGTTCTGGCCTTATCTGTGGTTCTGATCTTCTCCAGCTTTTGTGTTTACTGAGCCTGCGGGGCCTGGTTTGTTCCCTTGGGTAAAGGGAATTATTTGCTTTAGGGGCTGAGCTCAAGGAAGCTGCTGAGGTGCTACTGATGGAGAAGGGCTTGGCTTTAGGAGGCCTTTTCAGGTGAGTCTGAGTTTAAATAAGCATCTAAAGTCCTGCCTTGGCCAAGCAGTGTGGAGTTCATGAGGTGACAGGTCTGGAGCAGCTGAGAGAGCTGGGGGGAATAACAGTCATTCATCACAGGCAGAGTAAAACCTCAGGGATGGAGACAAGAGCTTCAAGTTAATGAGGAAAATGTATCCAAAACCATCACTGAACCAGGAATGTAAAGTTTCCCGTAGTCCCACTGTAGACTGGCTACACCTTTACAATGTCTCAGCAATAGTACCTCATGAAACTTTGCTTTCTGAAAGCAAAACCAATAAAAATGACTAATTATTCATTGAAGAAGACAGCCCTACCAATAGGCAGTTTCCCTCTCAACACAGCAAATGCTGCTTGAAAGGCAAAGTTTCTGCAGTGCAATATAAAGGATTTATTATTACAATATTACGTACTAGAGAAGCTGCTAAATATTATAGGAGAACCCACCTGTATTTCAAATTATTTTAACAAAACAAGACCATAATGAATTCCGTTCATCTAGCCTAGAACAGTCATAGAAATGAGTGAAGGGCTGCAAGATTATCTGTGAAGAGTTAGGTCTTCAGAGAACAGTCACCTGTTCTGCTCAAAAAAATATCCACCACTTAGGCAGACTGCTGAAGAATCCTGGGATGGGTTGGAAAGAACCTTTTAAAGGTCACCCAGTCCCAAGCCCTGCCTGGCATGGCAGGGACACCTCTCACTGTCCCAGGCTGCTCCAAGCCCTGTCCAGCCTGGCCTTGGGCACTGCCAGGGAACCAGGGGCAGCCACAGCTGCTCTGGGCACCTGTGCCAGGGCCTCACCACCCTCACAGGGAAGGATTTCTTCCCAACACCCCATCCATCCCTGCCCCTGGCAGTGGGGAGCCATTCCCCTTGTCCTGTCACTCCAGGCCCGTGTCCAAAGTCCCTCTCCAGCTCTCCTGGAGCCCCTTTAAGGGGCTCTGAGGTGTTCCTGGAGCCTTCTTCCCTCCAGGCTGGACACCTCCAGTTCTCCCAGCCTATCTCCAGAGCAGAAGGACTCAAGCCTTCAGAGCATTTTCTTGGCCTTGCACTAGGCCTTGTTGAACTTCAGGAGGTTCCCCTGGACCCTGAATATGTCTAAAAACCACTCAAGTATCAGAATAATGCAGTTTTCTGTGGTTTTTGCAGTAATTCAAACAAGGAGTGTGAAGTGGCAGCGTTCACTGCTCTCAGGGTGTGAGAGCAAACATGCTGTGTCCTTGCCTGCTGAGACTGGAAGGCACAGGAGTGGGATTCCCTTTCCCATGAGCTTGTCCAGAGCAGAGGAGGACATTGTCCTGAGCAGTGAATAAAGCATTTCCTCCTGGTGTGCTCTCCCCTGCTGCTCTTGCCCTGTCAGGGCTGAGGGATGAGCTGTGCTTCACCTGCCTGGAACATCTCCACAGTCACTGCTCAGGGTTCTTGGAGGCCTTTGCTATTGGAAGGCTCTGCAGTGCAGATTTACTGATGGTTCCATAAGCCTGCGAGTAGCTGCCCATGGATGCCCTTGGGTCACCTGCAGCTCCCACATTTGCAGTGATCTGGAACATCTTTTTACTGGGCTTCAGAAGGGGACGAACATCTTTGCTGGGACATTGAGAGTTTCTGGGATTCTGTGTGAGAAAGAAAAGCCAAGAAAAGTTAAGCCAGAATCGGCTTTCTGGAGTGCAAACAGGACACAGGTTTGGCTTTGGTCAGTACTATCCTCTCAGGAAACAAACACAAACTCAGGGCATGTGTAGGCTGATCTCTCTCTTCTGCTCTTGTCACAGAAAATTGGTCAGAATTCCCTAAAGATCCTTCCAAATGCACTGGTCATGTCTACACCTGCATGTGCAGCAAGCTCCACAATCTCATCCTGGGGAATTAATGGCTTCTCTTTCTCTGGAAACATTTTGGAAGGGATTCCAAATCAGAGGGGCTGAAAGGTGGGCTACAAGTGTGCCACTGGAAATGCTTGAAGGTTTCTGACAACCTGGACTAGTGGAAGCTGTTCCTGACCATGGCAGAGGGGTGGAACCCCCCTTTTAGGTGCCTTCCAACCCAGGCAGTCTGTGATGCAGTGAATCTGTGCTGCCTCCTTCCATGCCCTTCCTTTGTCACAAGCTTCCTCCGTCACCTCTGCAGGTGCCAGCAGGCAGCAGGCAGCAGGCAGCCAGCTCAGGAAGGAAAAAGGCAGGAGCAAGAGGTCATCAAAGAACCCAGTGAGGGGGAGGACTTCTCCAAGGAAGCATGGCCAAAATCAGGGAAGAGGAGGAGCAGAGAGGACAGGACTGACACCCTCACAGCTCAGCAACAGCAACTCCTTAGATCCACAGAATCATGAAATCAGAGAATCACTAGAAGCCCTCTGGGCCCATTGAGTCCAGCTGCTCCCCCGCAGTGCCAAGGCCACCACTGAACCCTGTCCCCAAGTGCCATTAAATCTGTTAAACCCCCCAGGGGATGGGGACTCCACCACTGCCCTGAGGCAGTCTATGCCAGGGCTGCACAGCCCTTTGCACGTGGGTTTTTTCCAGTATCCAACTAAACCTCCCCTGGAACCACCTGAGGTCGTTTCTTCTCATCCCATCACTGTTTCTTGAGCAGACCCTGACCCCACCTGGCTGCACCCTCCTGTCAGGGAGCTGCAGAGAGTGAGAATGTCCTCCCTGTGCCTCCTTCTCTCCACAGCTGCTGCTGTAGCTCCAGCAGCTCTGTTGCCCCCAGCTCTCTTCCCTTCTCTGGGCACACTCCAGCCCCTCAATGGGGCTCCTCCTTTCTTGTTGTGAAGAGCCCAAGCTGTTCTCCAGGGCTGGAGGTCCCTCAGCAGTGCCAGCACAGAGGATGGTCACTGCCCTGGCTGTCTGGCCACACCGTGGCTGCCACAAGCCAGGTGCCACTGGCCTCTTGCCCACCTTGGCACAACTGGGCTCATGTTCAGCTGCTGTCATCAGCACCAGCAGGTGACCCTTTCCAGCTTTCTGGAGCACTACAGGGAGTTGCTGTGACCCAGGCTAGCACAGGCAAGGACTAGAAGTTAAGCTACTCACATTGTAAAGGTTCTGCACACTTCTAGGAGAGAGCCGAATGTTTGGCCATGTGATTTGTCTCCCTAGTTTCTCACTGTTGGAGATTCTGGACTGTTGAGGTGGTGCAGAACAGTTCCTGATCCCAGCACCAGGATTTGCATTTCCTGCAGAAGGAAAAACATGAGAGAAAGTACGAAAATCAGAAGAACACAGAACACATTGACTGAGGCAGGGACAGTCCCGTACTCAACACTCATTCACCAGTGTTTTGTTCTTATGTCATTTCCCTCCCACACTTCCAGCCCCTCATCTTAGCATGCAAATTCCCCTCATTTATTTTACAGCACTCTGTTTTCCCCACACCAACAGCCCAAGGTGTGTCACACCCTGGTGTAGGAGGGTGGTACCCACTCTGCACAGTGGTGTGTGTGATGGGGTTGTACATCATCACACTCATCTGCGATCTCTGCCCCAAATCCTTGCTCTGGCTGGGCCCTGCTGGCTGGGCCCCAGCTGTGGCTGCAGGGTGCACATGTGGAGGGTTTGGCACAGGGGGTGCTGGCTCTTGCTGCCCTTTCCTGGTGGGTGCAGGCTCTGAGCTGACACCTGGCAGAGCTGTGCTGCACTCAGACTGGCTCAGCTGAATGTTTTCTCTCTGCCCTGGCTCCTTTGGAAGGCTCTTTGACTTCTTTTCAAGGATCATCTGCAGAACAGAAAAGCTACTTAGACTTAACACAGCAATAGAGCAGAAAAATAAAAACATCAAAACATCAAAAAGAAAAATACTTATAAATATCTGCAATTTATTTTGCAGGGTAAGTAACAAGTATAATTTTGGAACTAGATGATCTTTAAAGTACCTTTCAACCCAAACCATTCTGTGAATCTTTCTCAGACATCATGCTTCAGAGATTTTTATTTGCCCTGTGGGAATTTTACATGCAAAGGTCTCTCAAAGATTAGGACAGTATGGAACTGATCAAACACCCAGGTGTAACTGTGCCAGCAGGTACAGAAAACCCAGGGGAACACAGAGACAAGACAATGACAGAATTTGTTAAGTGTGTGCAAGAATGGCAGGTTACCTGGAGGATTAGGATTTGGGAAAATAGCATGAAAGTACCTCATATAATTTATTTCTATATTCTGCCACAGACAGCTGGACATCATCACCCAAAGGAAGGATCACATCAAAATCCAAAGAGGGCTCCCTGGAAGGACAGTGGAACCTGAGGGAATGAGAACACATCATGTAATTCACTGACTGGAAACAGATTATTAAAATTTAAACAGGATTGTTAAACAAGCTCGTGTAAATAGGATTGGAGAAAATAAAGAATTAGCTTTGCCATTTTTTCTGTAATGCATTTAAAGAAAATTTGTGCCAAGAGCAGGTTTGTAATGTCTCAGAAGGCATCAGGGGAAGCTGCACACTGGTGTCACTCTCACCGGCTCACGTAAGGATGCTGCAGAGCCTCCTCTGCTGTGAGCCTCTTGTCAGGGTTAAAGACCAGAAGTTTCTTCAGCAGATCCAAGGCAGGCAGTGGAGTGGAGGATGGGAAAATCTCCTCAAATGCCACTCGCTGCCTAGAAGTCAGAAGAAAATGATACAAGCTCTCAGTGTCTAATTTCCAGAGAAGGCAGGAATGACAGCTCCAGGATCACGCCAAGGTGACACCAGGCACAAGTTCACTCACCATGTGTGCCATAATCACTAAATCTTAGAATGACTTGGCCAGGAAGGAACCTTAAAGCTCATCACTTCCCAGCCCCATGATCCTGCAAATGTAGACCTCAGATTATAGAAACATACTTCTCTGTAATTTACAGAGAAGATAAAATTTAAAAATCTGGTTTTGGATTTTGAAATCCCAAATACAATTGTGAACATAATGAAGAAGAAAGTATCTTGAAAAAAATCAGTCTTAAGCACCAAATCTTACTCATATTTTAAATAATTTTTATTTAAGGAGACAACTTAGAGCCCCATCCAGTCTGTAACAGGCTCAAAGGCAGCTGGAGAGGGACTTTCAACAAGGGTGTGGAGTGACAGCACAAGTGGGAAGGGCTTCCCACTGCCAGAGGGCAGAGTTAGATGGTTGGATGGAATTATTGCCTGTGAGGGTACTGAGGGACTGGAATGGTTTCCTGGAGAAGCTGTGGCTGCCCCATGCCTGGAAGCCCAGGTTGGATGGGGCTTGGAGCAGCCTGGTCCTGTGAAAGGTGTCCCTGTCCATGTCAGGGGGTGGAATGAGGTGAGCTTTGAGGTCCCTTCCCACCCAAACTGTTCTGTGGTTCTGTGACTCCAGGGTCCTACATCAGATGATCTGAGAGCCACAAACACCTCAGGCTTACCTGGAACTCATGTGCTTAATAACTGAGGCCTTGTACTCCGACTGCAGAGCCAAAATATCTGCAAGAATTAAAACATACTGTTACTGCCAAGATGAGGATTAGCAGAGCTGCACAGTTTATGAAGGAAAGCCAATATTTGATATTAATGTAGGAAATTATCCACACAGAACTCGGTCGGAGATCTATGGAAGGGGGATGGAATACTTACAAATTTTCTAAGCTGATTGTTGAATTCCTATTTATTAATCAGACACTTCATAAACTTGCATTCTCACAGCAACAGATGCAGAGCACCACGACATCTGAATTTCTGATTTTTTCTAACACTGACATTCAAGATGAGGATTTTAATTCCTTTGGAAAGGTGCTAGAATGAATGAGATTCCTCCTTCCCTGACCCAGCCAGGCTGCTTTCTTGCACTGAACCCCTCCTCTAGATCCCTTTCCCCACAGCAGGGTCCTACCTTCTGGGGATGGGGCAGGGATGACCCTCAGGATCTGCTCTATTTGGTTCATTGTTGATGTTCCAGGAAAAAGAGGCTTTCCAAGCAGCATCTCTCCAAGAATACAGCCAATGCTCCACATGTCCACACCCTTAGTGTACCTACAAACAGGAACAGAACAGAGGCAGGATTAAATCAAGCAAATATTTTCCTGTACCTGGTATTCACATCACCTGCATTGATTTATTTGCTAGAAAGCGTGCTTGGTGACTTCTCAAATATAAATGCTCACAGGTTTGAACTATAAATTGAATAACATTTGGGAATCATGAGACTGGCAAGCAGGAAACAGAAAGGAGATTTATCCTTCTCAAAGTCTAGTCTAAGAAACCATAAAAGGAAATATATTACAGGGAAATGCTAGAACAAGGTAATATATTAAAGGTAATGCCAGAACAAGGTATTATACCCTTTTCATATGACCAAGAATGAAGATACACATTGTTCTTTGGTCATAATGCATGTACAAAGTAGTTACAATTACTTAAAAATTACATTTTTAAGTAAAGTAAATGCCAAACAGTGGGTATAGGACAGTTTGCAAAACTCCCACACCTAAAATTCAGGATAATACCCCGCATCTATTTATTGACTTTTCTGGCTTTTCATATTTAATTTTTAAGGAAAGGACTAAGCCCAACAAACAGGCAGCTGGTTTAAAATTTGATTAGGGAATATTTCGTGAAGGTCTATCAAAAAACACCGCTTCAGTTTGGAAAAGAGGATTCAGGTTCTCAAGCAGATGTTGGAAAGTTGTGGGTTTAAGGGAGAAGACTTAAGTCTGGTGGGAGAAAGGGTGACAAGCAGATGAGCTGCTCGTGTATGTCCATTGACACTCTGAGAACACAGTGTGAAAAGTGAATATTATATGGCTCTACGCAGATATTTACCATATGTATTTTGGTGTATTGATTAGTAGTGCTGTATTAACATTTTAATAATAAATGTAGTCTTGTAATTAAAAGGTAACTTTTGTAGTTAAAATAAGAACCATGTTAGTGAGATTTTTTTAAGAAAGGAATGAGGCACTCGCACCAGATAGCAGCCACAGGACACCTAAATCTTTCGGAGAAAAAGAATTTATTGCCCTCTTATCAGAAGAAACGAACTTCTTCCCACCTCGAAGGCACTGTTAGGATTAGAAGGAAAAAGCTGAGGATGACCAGACAGAATCCTGTATTTGAATGGAATTTATGCATCATGTATGAAGTGTATGAATATGCAACAGGCTGTTCTTTTTAAGGGTTAATCCTCTGTTAACGGGGGTCCTTCTTCAGGCTTATTTTGCCCAGAAAAAGGCACCTGGACTGTCCGTAACTCTCTGCCTTTATTGTCTCACATTGTCCTAATTCAATTTGTCCAAATTATTATTACTCTAATTGTATTACTATTTTTATAGCCATTTTATTACTATTAAACTTTTAAAATTTTAAAAACAAGCGATTGGCGTTCTTCACAGCAGGAAGGACATGTCCACCTTAAGAGGTTTTTGTGTTGCAGAAGTTCAATGGTACACTGAGAAAGCAGACTGCTGACATGACACCGCATCGGGCGACACTGACAATGGGAAGCCTGAAGGCTTTCAGACAAAGAAACGTGCGAGTGAGCAGCGACTCACCGGCGGGAAGCCAGCAGGATCTCGGGCGCTCGGTACCAGCGCGTGGCCACGTACTCGGTGAGCGCGGGGCCGGGCCGGGGCTCCCCCCGCTGGCACAGCGAGCGCGCCAGCCCGAAGTCACAGAGCTTCACCCGGCACTGCGCATCCAGCAGCACGTTGGAGGGCTGCAGGGGACACAGCACAACCCGTCATCTCTGAATAGCAATTATCAAAGCTCTTTTCTAGTCTCACACTTGTACATTTCTTCATACTTTTCCTAAGGACACAGGCTGGGACAGCAGGGGCTATGGGGACAAAAAGCTTCAGAGGAGACCTCAGAGCCCCTTCAAGTGCCTAAAGGGGTGCCCAAAGTGCTCGAGAGGGACTTTGAAAACAGCCTGGACACACAGGGGGGAACGGCTCCCCACTGGCACAGGGCAGGGTTAGATGGGATATTGGGAACTGGCAGAGGGCAGGGTTAGATGGGATATTGGGAACTGGCACAGGGCAAGGTTAAATGGGATATTGGGAACTGGCACAGGGCAGGGTTAGATGGGATATTGGGAACTGCCACAGGCAGGGTTAGATGGGCAGGGTTAAATGGGATATTGGGAACTGGCACAGGGCAGGATTAGATGGGATATTGGGAACTGGCACAGGGCAGGGTTAGATGGGATATTGGGAAGGAATTCTGCCCTGTGAGAGCAGTGAGGCTGTGGCACAGGTTGTCCAGGGAAGCTGTGGCTGCCCCAACCCTGGCAGTGTCCAAAGCTGGACAGGGCTTGGAGCAACCTGGGATAGTGGAAGGTGGCCCTGTCAATGGCAGGGGCTGGGAACGGATGGGCTTTGAAGGTCCCTCCCATCCCAAATCAATCTGATTTTATTTAGTGTTCAACAGAAAACTGGAGTGAAGAACACAGACCATGACTGAGGGGTACCTTCTGATCCCTGTGAATAACATTCCCTGAATGGATGAATTTAGTTGCCTTCAGGAGCTGGTAGAGAATGTAACACTTGTGGATGTCTTTCAGCAAATTCCCCTTCTTAATCACAGCATGTAAATCAGTCTCTGTAATACACCAGTAATATACTGACATCAGTAAATATCAATAGTACCATGAGCATTCAGTATCAAAGTGGTAACAAAGATAACTCCTAAGAGAGGCAGGGTTTGTCTGGCTGCTGCAGTGTTGGGTCTCACCCATGGACTCGAAGATGAGGTAGATGTCCTTGTCATTCTCTGCTGGGATAACATCGAGCAGCTTGATGATATTTGGATGTTCTCCAAATTCCTGCACAGGGAAGACACCCAGCTGTCAAAATCATATGTTTTATTGTGAATTAGAATTATTGTGGCATGAAAATAGATCATAGCTGTCATCAACATTGATAGTTAAAACCCCAAACAATCAGAACATGTCGATCTGAGGGCTGGCTCAGACACTCACAGGCTGCACTGAGGAACTGACTGCATGTAGATCAGACAGAGACACCTGAACACAGGTAACACAGGTACCACACTGCAGGTGGAGGCCAGCCTCACATTTCTGCAGACTGACACTGACATTTCCAATGATTGACATTTGACAGGCTGACATTTCCCACAACTGACATCATGGGATCCTTAAGTTCATCCCCAGCTTTATTTCTCACTTCTGTGCAGCCAGGGACACTGTAAACACTTCATAATACTGTGACATATTATAATGTGTAACATCCAGGAAAGCTCCCAAAACAACACAATCACCTGCAGCAACCTGTGGAAACACACTCACAAGGCAGTGAGACACAGCCAGCCCATCACACACTTTGTTTTCATTCTGAGCATAGCTGCGATACCCATCCAAATGATCTAAAGAAGGTTTTTACCCAAAAGGGGGTATTGTTCTAGAGATGCAGCTAAATCTGTACAGTGTTACTGGAGTGCTATTTAAGAAGGAAAATTCCACTGTCTCACACTGCCTTGCCCTGGAACTGATAACAGAAAGTCATGACAAAACTTCAGTCTGTACTAAAAAACCACGTTACCTAGAAAAAAAACCTTGTCAGGGCCAGTTCTATTAATCTTTGCTTAAAGAATAATAATGCTACTAATACACCTACCAAAATGACATTCTAAAATTGGCCTGAAATACACCTGTAAACTACAACTGAACAGCAAACACAAAATCTGCAATGACCACCAGAGCATCAGAGAATCATTGACACCCCAGACTCTACAGCAACTTCTCAATTAGAATAATTGAGATACACAACATAAAACAATAACCCAGTCCATCAAATGACCTCGTGATCAACAATTATTATGCACAGACAAACAAATTAAGACAAACATGCAATTATGAATAACGGAGTATTTTTCACATCTTTTCCTTTCTGAGCCCTCAGTCTTGAACCTCAAGAAAAGAGGTTTAAACTAGTAGGGGAAACTAAAATTCCTAAAGTCTATTGAGCACCAGAAGTTGTGGAAGTATGGGCTGAGCAGCACATTAACTTCCCTCTCTCTGCCCTCCTCTGCCAAGTGACTCCTCCTTTCCTTCAGAAGAAATATCCTTTTTTCCCCTGCTCCTACTCCATCCATCCATTCCAGGAGTGCTGCACCTTCAGAGATGATCAAACTTCTAAGGTAGTTCATTTCTAAGAAATGTTTATATTTTTAGCTTTAAAGTTTTCAGTTTCAATTTCAGGCTTCAAGAACGACTAAAAAGTTTAAAAAAATAATCTCTTTTCTACTTAAACTTGTCAGTCTTAGGAAATACCTCTTCTATGAGCCCTGCCTCACTTGTGTCCTTAGAAAATCACAATTTATAACAACAGTATTCCAAAATATTGATGTTTCTACATGCTAAGTCTAAGGAGGAGTGGACAGATAACTGGAATGCCACTGATAAGATCAATTATAAGAGTAGTCTGAAATTATTCCCTGCAGAACTTCCCTTTTTCTTTTGGTTAGGTCATTTTAAGTGATTAAATTGCTTATAGCATGATAGAGGAAAACAATTTTGGAGTGTAAATCCCTCTCCCACCCCAGCCATCCTCCAATTATGGCAGTTAAAATGTAAGAGAAAATAGTTTCTATCCACAAAGCAGCAATAAGTGACAGAAGGTGCTGATGTGCTGTGCAGCAGACACACTGCTAAAAATGGGGAAAGAGTAAAAACAAGCCCAAATGGAGAGTGTTTTATTCAGGTGGGTTCACCCTGAAAGGCTCTTTGCCAAGATGGTGAAGAATAGAAATTAAAGACTTATCAACACTAATAAATGACTGCTGCATTTTGGAAAACAGTGGGAAGAAAATACTTGGACATCAGAGATACTAAAAAAATCAGAGAGGAGGGGGAACATGGACATTACCTGCAGGAACATAATCTCTCGAAATGTTCTCTAGAAATAAAGAAAAAACAGTTTATCATCACCTCAAGAGAACAGCAGAACAGAGACGCAGTTCAATGACAGGGTTAAATCCACTCCTCTTTTATACATGCCATGATACACAAAGCTTGATATTTATTGCTTGTTTTTATCCCAGTATAGCTGCAGACTGTATTGTTATGTGCATATTATCATCTTTCAGAGACAGAAGTCCTGAAAATACCTATGGAATCCCACCACGTCTCAGAACACATCAGGACAGTAATTTCTCACCTGAGCATCTGTTCTGTTCCTGAAAGCATCAAAAATCTTTTTAACAGCAACTGTTTCTCCTGTCTGGCGGTCGGTTGCTCTCCAGACAATGCCATAGGCCTGCGGAGAAGCAGGACAGGTGAGAAAAATCACAATTTATAACAACAAGAGTGCTGGCAGCTGCATGCAGCCTGGGCTGCCATGGGACCAGGACGGGCCCAGGGATGGACTGGAGCCGGAGCAGGAGTGAAGGGAGCCACGTGGAGGACAGAGAGACCAGGCCAAGGAGACAGACTCAGGACACACACTGAGAGGGTTGGTGTTAAGAGCCTGAATGAGGGATGTGGGACTCCAGGCAGCTCTCCAAAATGCAGTTTATTGTGTACAAAATGCAGTTTATTCCATCCAAGGTGTTAGAGCAGTCCAGGGTCGTGGGCAACAGAGCCTGTGCCCACAGCTGTCAGCTCCAGCTGCAGGCAGGCCTGGAGACCCTTTGGTTTTGGTTACAATGCATTATATACTTTTCTTTTGGTTACAATGCATTATATACTTTTCTTGCTGAGCATCTTCATACAGAAGAACCAATCTATACCTTAACTATTATCTATAGCCTATCATAACTACTATAATTACCATATTCATGTCACTATTCTCCAATCACTAAAAGTCAGTACATTACAGTTGAAGCTAGAAGTTGTTTTTCAGTTTTCTTGCAGTGGAAAATTCTGAGACCTTTTTTCTACTTGCCACATCACTAGGCTTGTTTGCCTGTGCTATCTTCTTGCTTGGTAAAAAGATCTTCGTGTTTGAG
>JAWWMS010000331.1:0-18556 GCA_035048045.1 Chlorospingus semifuscus
AAGGAGAGAAAGTTAAGAGATACAGACTCTAGCTGGCTCACAGAATGACATGGCTCCTTGGTCACCCACTGAGAACTCTGTTTCTTTCCTATAACCAATGGGCAGTGAATGTGTATGTTGGATGAATGTAAATATCTTGAAAAAGTATAAAAGCAACATGTTGCTGTAATTAATCTCTCTTGCAGCCTTCTGATGGAGTTGTGGTACTTTGTACTGTGTCATGCTCGATAATGACACCAACTCCTTGACGGGTACTGTGACATTGCTTTAGAGGTAAGGGCTTTCCCACCACATGTACTGCTCAAAAAAGGAGTTACAGAAAAGGGGTATTTTCTGTAATTTCAGAGTAAAATTTCTCTGTTACTACTAATTAAATACTATTACCCCTGTGGCTTTTTTGGAGGAATTTTGACAGGTGGTGGGATGAAGGTAACTCGTTGGAAATTCTTTCTTTCCCCAGACGCCACAAATCCTTTGAAAACTTTTTCTTGTTTGCATTTTTGTCAGAGGATCATTGCAGAGATCAGGAAGAGATGCATAAGACAAGGAATGGCTCCAGTCTGTGCTGGAGCTTTATGCTCTGCTACACTTAACTTGAGCTCAGAGGAGATGAGTGAGGTTTGCCCAGAAGCCACAAATAGAGAGAAGTAGAAGGAAAATAGCCAACTGGAATTTAGGGGCTTCTGGATACAGAAAGGAGTGTGGCAAAAGTCCATGCCAGAGTATTTTATTCTCCCTGGGAGATACTCCCCTTTGGGAGAAAGTGCTCTTCATAAAAAGGATATTCTCCAAACCACGTGTCATACTGAGAAACACACTCTTAACAAAATGCCTTTCATAACCAGTTTGCTGTTTACACCTTTACCTTTTGGCAGGAGGAAAGGAAGTATTTATAACATAGACTACTTCTGCTGAGAACTACAGATGAGCCCTTGTCTCAGCAGAAGTGGAAAAATGCCATTGAGAGGGATGTGGCAAGTTACACAGAAGGCTATTCTGAAAAGAATTCCTTGCTAGAGAATATTTTATATGCAGAGAGGCTACAACACAAATGCTTATGCTACAGTGGGCATGCCCACATTGCTCTAGGAAATTTTGTACATAGAATTCACACATGCAGAGCTGGAAAGGATCTGATCCTTGCAGGGATGAACTTGGTATATGCCACACTTGACTGACAGTTTTCTAGATGTTTCTTAAATACTTTTCCAGCAACGAAGAAAATGCTGTCTTCCTGGATAATCTGTCCAGGTGCCTCACTATCATTCAGGGACAAGTATTTCCAGATGTTTAAGTAGAATGCCTGGGACAGAAATAATGTATGAGGTGTAGCCAGCAGTAATGCATGGTATTTTATCTAGCAAGGCTGAAGATCGTCTCAAAACTCCGAACAAATGGTCAAAATTTCCAAATGCCCCTTGGCAAAACCCCTGGGAACAAAAACTCTAAGATGTCAAATGCACATAAAACCTCTTCCTGCACTTTTCCATTGGCTCTGCAGAAAACCATAATGGCAAGTCAAAAAGATTGCCATTTCAGCCATTGTTACACATTTTGAAGAAGAGATGATGCAAACAAACCTGTGCATTTTTGGGATAGGTCGAGTGCCTGCAGAGCGCAGTGGGCTCTTTTTCACTGCACAACCCAGCTCCCATGCAGAGCACTCCTCCAGGCTGGTGCAGTTTCTGCTACTTGGTCTAAGGCAGCGGGAGGATGTGAGCAAGTAGCAGCTCCTGCTGCCAGCTCCACTGGGTGTCCCTGGCCCCCAGCTTCCTGCTCCGCCTTACTGCACTCTATGTTAGAGCCATAGGACTGACTTGTGCCTGAAGTGCCTTCTCCCTTCAGCATTGCAGCTACTTGCCTTTGCCATCCTGTCACCAAGACATTTTGAGTAGTAGTAGATCCCAAATACACATTACTTAAAAAAGGGATGCCGTGTAAAATATCTGCCATGGGAAGATTTCTATCATATTACCAGCAATCTAGGTAGCTGTTTATAGAACCCATCCCTCCAAGAGCTCTTTGTTTCTTTGTGTTTATACAGACACCTACTTTTGCTGAGGAAACAGGTGTGGGGGTGAATCCAGTTTTAATGCGTGAAATTCTCTACAGCTTCTCAGTTGAAACTCTAAACTGACTATTCTCTGAGGTGACATTCCTAACTGGAACAGCAGCCATGCAAGAAAGTGAACTGTTTGACTGGCCAACACTTGCATGATCAAATAATTATTCCGCCTCAAAGGCAAAATTGGATTTCCAGTGACTCTGTTTCTTTGGGATTGGATTTTGGCATGGAAAAGGTCAGACTTCTGTCATTGTTATTTAATTTGTAATAAGAAAATTAGACTTCCATCCAGAGTGAGGTAAGAGTTTCTTTTTTCTTGTTAAGGTTCACAGGGCAAAATCCTGACATGCTCTCTTAAAGCTCCAGTAGTTATTTTTGACTTCATCCCAGTTTAGTTTACAAGAGATATTTATCTGCAATACAAAAGTCCCCCTGGCCAAGGGCAAATTTATTCACTCGAGAGAGAGAGAATATCCAGGCTGGACAATCAGGACCCTTTAAGTTGCCATTCATCATAGATCTGACCAAGACTGGACTCCTAGCAAGATCTGATTGTGGAGTTTGTGCCGCTGCTGAAAGATGGCAGGATCTATCCCAACATGAAAGAGGAATTAATCTTCTTGTGCTATTTAGGGTCCGGAGAATGGTGCAGTGGGAAACAGTCAGCCCAAAAGCACTTGACCCATCCCTACAGAGATGGCAAGCTGTGATGGTGATAGAGCAAGCCCCTGGGCCACAAAATATGGTCACATGACAAGAACCTCTAAGTCTCCTTGGGATGCCAATTTCGGATAACAACTTACAGAGATGTAGAGTACAAAGCCTGCTGCAGTTAAACTCAGCTTCAGAGGTCCTCAGCTGCTTTGAAAGCAGAGATGAATGGGAGAAAAATCACAGCATTCAGGGCTTTTCCTTCTGTTCATGTGACACTTCACATGCTTTCCCAGTACAGCTTTGACACTAACCTTCAAGTGGCTGAGTCCATTTCTGATGCTTCTATAGAACTTTAATACATTTGCTCCAAAAGGGGAATCTCCCATGACCTCCATTACTCCAACAAATTGAAAAATATTTCCTTTGTTCATACTTACTTGATTAAAAGTACTTATTATTCCTTGCAAGCACTTAAAAGCTAAGGAAACAAGACAGACCAAGACAAGGCAAGGTAAGAGGGCAGGATGATAGGACTCTCCACAGTCACTCAGGTCAGTGTGAGAGACTCAGTCTAGTTTGTGTTATTGTAGTACCCACAACCTTCAGCCACACAGCAGGACTCCAGAATATTCCTGACAAGCACATGCTGGGAACAGGCACTTTGGCCGTCCCTTCTGTTTACTGGTAGGCACAGCCTTGTAGGTTTCTTTCTTTAACGTGTAAGTCCCTTAAGACATATATGTCTATGGTTAAAGAGGGGAAGCTGGGATGTGAGGAAAATACATTTATCCTACAGCTTAGGAGTGGAGCAGCTAAACAGCAGGCCTCTTTACATCTGGTACACAGGGCATTAGTAGAACTGAATGTAATTAATTATTTGCCTACTGTTGCTAAGCTCAGCCATCACCAGAACTTTCAGTCCTCTCCTTTCCTGAGCAAAGAAATCTCTCCAGTTTTTTTGCTTTCTAAACAAAAAATAAAAACTAAGAAGGGTGGTATTTCTAAGATATCTATTCACTGCCAGTTGTTTACAGATATGCTGCTGGGACAGCAAAGTCTGGTTTAGTGACTGGCTGCACTATGAAATGTCCCAAAGACAAATTTCTGTTTTGCCAAGAATAACCTTTCTGTATCAAATTAATTTCCATAGTGAATGTACAAGGAGAAGTGGAAATTTTAGAAGTAGGCTTGAGAAATAACATGTTCAATTACAAGCTCTCAACAGACCCTGGAAACATTTTTTTTGTCCACACACCTATGTGTTTTAAAAGCATATAAGGCCACAGCATAACTGGAGTACTGTTGCCATCATTTTCAAATTAGGAGAACAGCAAACACCTTACCAGGAAACACCTCTGAGGTTATTTGTAAATGATGCATGCACATAGATGAACAAGATGTTTGTTGACAGTCAGCTTTCAGCTGCTGCTTTTCACTCTTCACAGTTCCTACCGATGTCACTGTCTCTGAAGAACTGGCAGAATAAAACAAATTGCACTGCTTAAGGTACCCAGCTGTAACACAACCACCTTTTTTGCCACAGACTGGAATATTTTCCTTTTTTTTTCTCTAAGTTATAAGATTCCTCTTGAGCAACCCTAACTCCAATGTATTTAGGAGTAACTGTCCTGGTTCAGGGCAAATTTTGGAGAGACCTCCCCTAAGGGGCTTCTCTAGGTAAGCAGATTCAATCGGCCCCTCCTCCCAGCCCGTCCGGGAGAAAATACATCCTTAGAGAAAAGTGGAAAAAACCTGTTTATTAAATAATAAAACCTAAAAAATGTTAAACAATAAAACCTCTTGCTGCTCCAAGGAGCAGCTTTCTCACTTTGTCGTCCAAAGAGATGACAAACTCAGAAAGTCCCTCTCCAGGTTGCAGCTCACTCAGTCTCTGATCAGTCCCTCCGGTGCTGGAAATGCCGTGGCCCAGGCCTGGCCCGGTGGGCCACAGGTGCGAGCTGCCGGTGCTCTTCTGGGTGTTCAGTCCAGAGCAGGTTTAAACAGGTCCAAAGAAAAGGGAAAAAGGAAAAAACTACAGTCCAGGGAACGTCTTTGCCTCAGCTAGCTAAACTAACTAAAAGCAAAGGAGAGCTCTGTCCCGCTGTCTGTCCATCCACAGACAACACAGTCCAGGAGCAGGAATGTGGAGGAGCGAGCGCAGCGTCTGAAAACAAACTGCGCTCTTCTTCTCTCCCCGCTTCACTCTCTGGAACAAGTCCTAAAGGTGCAATACTTATTATTCAGCATAAACAGAACAAGACAATTGGGGATAAAAGCATCATATAGTCAACCAAAGCATCACATAATCAACAACCTAGGACATCTACCCATATTCTTTGCATTAAAACAAAAAAAACAAAACACCTTCACTGGCTCTTTCCCTAAGCCCCAGCATTCAGGGCAGTGAAAGATGGACTTTGACATCATTAGTACAGAAAAAAAAAAGCCCATTTTTTAGTCTTATTCCCTGAAAGTAAAAAATTGGCTCTATTTAAGGTTGTCCTGCCTTTCTTTTGTATCAGATTTTCCTTAAAAACTCTGGCATCCTTTGCCCAATGTTAACCATGCTTGCTGGAAACATTGAGCTCTCAGCAGTAATTACATCCATGTGTGTTGTGTCATTTAGTTCTAAACAGGAAAGTCAGGAGACAGTGCCTACCGGAAGGAGCAAGTCTTGGGAAAAGCCTTTGGAAAGGGATACATTAAAAAACCCCAAAGACTTGAAATGCCCATCACAGGATCCATGGGTGGTTGGTGTCCTGGCAATTGGCTGAGAAGGCCTCACCAGCAATTCCAGGGAATGGTCTACTGGTGGGACATATCCATTGACTTCTCGAACCATACCAATTTTAAGAACTCATTAATGTTAGAAATTATTCAAACAGGAGAAAAGACAAATAAAAGTCAACATTTGGTGTGATTTTGATGGCTCCAATTTCAGAAATAGAAAGGAAGGGACTTTGTTAGTGTACAAATCTTCTGCAAAGTTTCTTGAGGTCAGAGGGTTCCTCCTCTGTCTCCTGCAGGACAACTGACTGGGGAGAAGCAAGGAGAGATTTTTATTTGTGATGTTTTGCATTTAACCATAATGGGAGGTGGTACAAAGTGAGACCTGAAGGGTGGTGGCTCTTTGGTGGCGACTGAAGCTCTCTGACAGCTGTTAACCCCCTGTCACTGGGGTTTTGAATTGGGCCATGAAAACAAATGTCTGTGCGCTAAATCCTGTCAGAGAAAGAGGCTTACCCTGGGTATCTGTCAACAGGAACCTGTACCTCCAGGCCTTGGTAGCACTGACTCCTTAGCCAGAGCTTCCTGCTGTGTATGAAGTATCCAATCACAGAATCACAGAATATCCTGAGTTGGAAGGAACTCACAGGGATCATCAAATGGCCCACACAAGATCAAACCCACAACCCTGGTGTCCTTAGCACCATGTTCCAACCAGCTGAGACAGTCTCAGGGTCACCATTAAGCCCATGAGCAGAGCAAGACTTTCCCATGGTGCTCAAGCTGGTGATGTCACAGGCGGCATCAGCTCGCCGAGGTCACTGTGCCATCACTGCCAGCCCAGATGTCAGAGCAAGGAGGAGAGAGCTCACCCTGTGCTCACCATAGCCCTGCCTTGGGACTGACTGCCAAAACGGAGCCATGTCATGCATGCCATTGTCTGCATGGCAAAGAGATGACATGAAAAGCCACTGAGGAAACTGCCATGTCCTCCCTGAAGTCTTCCCTGCAAGCTGGGTCATCGTCAGCCACTTTGGGAAGACTGCATTTTCTGCCCATCAGCTGCACTGTGTCTTACAGGAATTTAAATACCTCAGCTTTGGGTTGATCCTGAGCAGAGAGCAGTAAGGAGAAAGGGAGAAGGCTGTGCTGCAGGGCAGGTGGATCCAGACAAAGCCGATTTGGGGAGCAGTATTTGTCTAACAGCATTTCATTTTTCACTATTAGAACTGCATGTCAACAGAATTCAAATATCTTCCTAAATCCCAGTAGCCTGCTTGAAAGTGCTACATCTTTATCAGACCATTGATGGTCCTTCTGAAATGTGAGTCTCACTGGCTGCATCCAAACTTTGTGCTTGAAGAACATTCCTAATTAAAGCAGATTGGGCTTTTGGGGAAGAAGGGGCTGCAAAGTATTTCCTAAAACATTTTCTACTCCAATTTCATTGTGAGGAAATACACCTGAAGGATGATGCAGGGATTAGGATTGAGACAAATATGAATTTGGTGGGTCAATTTTACTCTGAGATCTTGAGAAACACAGGAAGCCCAAGTGATGATCCCAGAGGGTTTAACACAGAGATTTCACCCTCCCAGAAATACAAGGGCCTTAAAACCACTGTAAATTTGTTGACATCTTTCATCTTACTCCTTGCAATCCAAACTCTTTTATTTTCTCCATAATTGCCTTTACAGGTATTAATTACCATTGATTTAAGTTTTTCTTTGGTTTTACAATTATTTGCAGTGACATAATTTTCTACCCTTTTGTAGTCATTTCTGCATCAGTAGGCGTGGCTACTACCTGCATCCCTTTGGTCACCTGCTGAAAGAATTGCACTCAGCAAGGTGTCATGCAAAAAGATTAGAGTTGCCATAGCACAGAAGAGTAGAAATAGTATTCATTTAACCCATAGATTGCCAGGTATCCATGACAACATGTCCCATTCCCATCCTTTCCACCTTTGGACTGCTACACGAACTTGATTTCCTTTGTTATTTGTTTGACCACTTTTCTGTTGCCATTTCTTTGCAACAGCAGTTTGAAGAATTTAATTTGCCACAAACTCCTCCTCCTTCTGCTAATAGATAATCTTATACCATCCAATGCTGAAATATTGCATTCCTTATTTGAGTGGATTGGTCGTCAAGAAGGTCAAGAGCTGTAGCTGTCTGGTTGCTTATTATTGCAGACAGCTTGTAACCTAAATACCCCATTCAAATTATAAATGGGTTCTCTGGCACCTCACATTAATTCATAAGGATTTAAAGTGGCTGGTCCATAGTGTGGTATCATTTTTTCTGGTGGCCATTCATCTTTTCCCCATTTTGGAGTGCTCCCTCCAGCAAGGGTTGTATCAATTGGTTGCTTTCTCTAATAAAATCATCTTAGATTTTGATTCCTAAGTGATTTCCCTGAACTTGTGGTAGGTCTAATATGCCCCATATAACATCCCTGAGCAGTTTGGAGGTAAGCTGCAATACTCATGTTGGCCGCAGCGCCAATGGTGTCTTTTCAAAGCCCATGTTCCGTTAGCAAAGGAGCCTTCCTATACTCTGTCATCAATTGGTGGGTCAAAGGGATCACTCGTTTCCTGGCCATAGCAGTCCTCCAACAGTAGTTACCCCACCCTAAGAGTTACAACGTTTTTATTTCCAAGCTCCCCTGCAGGATTTCCAGCTACATTTAGGTCTGCAATCTGTTTGCTTGGATTTGGAGTACTCACTAAAAAGGGCTCAAGTCCCATTCTGTTGTTGACATTTGCACTGATAATCACAAACAACATGTGTTCTACTTGTGGAACTTTCTCGGAGGCAGCTTAAAAATAGGTAGTCAAAAAACCCCTTGTCCGTCCCCACTGCTTTACAGCCATCAAAGTCTTTTTGGTAATGATGGTGGGAACACCTCAGCCAGCTACCATTAGTGAGCTTCATAGGCATTTGATTGCATTTGCTTGATGTTTGGAACAACTGCAGGAAGGGTAATTGGGAGTCCAGACCCAGTTGTTTAAACCCAAAGATAAAGTCAAATCACAATGCTTTTCCTACAAAGACACCCCCTGTCCTTTTTAGGCTATAAGTGCCTGATTCAGAAGAATGAAGTCACCATGGACTTCCTTCTTTGTCCCCAAATCCTGTCCCATTATGGACCTCCCTTAGGGTATTGACCCACCATTTAGATTCCACTGAGCTAGTCATCCATAGCCACTCTTCAGATCCTTCTGGCCCTCTGCAGACCCAACAACAGCTAAGGTTAAAATTTTTGGCTGCTTCTTCTCCTAAGGCTGGAAATGGATTCTTCCATTCCTGGCCTAAACTTAGCTGACAATAGAAAAGTAGAATTAGTAAGGAAAATATTCTAATAGTGTATTCTAATGACCTAGTCTAATTTTCACCTTGTCTTCCACGCCACCTGTGGCCAGTGAATGCACAGAAACCACCTAAGATAAAGAAAACAATGACAGCAAGTAGTAGCCCCCCAGTGAGTGGAGATTCTAAAGGAAGATGTCCGTACAGACTATTTCAGCAGACAGTCTGTGGGTAGGTACACGCAGCTTGCCCCAATGTCAACGCATTGGCTGCTGCTCCAGACCACTCCTGTGTTGTGTCAGTCAGAGGCTGCTGTCCTTCTTTTCTAGCTGAGATGTCCAAATCTCTGGGGCCTTAGAGACCTTGACCAGAGTGTGATAGGTCCACCTGTGTTCAGTTGTCTTGATGGATATTTCTGTGGTCAGTAACACTTGGAAAGTTCCACACCACTTCACCACCAGTGGTATGTCTTTCCACTCCTTAAGCAGGACTAAATCCCCTGGCTGGATGCTATGAACAGCCAAAGTCCAAAGGCAGAGGCTGTGCCAGCTGAGTTTCCTGTTGAAGGGATTTCACAAGAGACAGTATCCTGGCCAAATATTGCTTTAAATATACATCACTTATCTCTATACCCCACTAGGCTGAGAATTACCTGGGTGAGGAATTCCAAACAATAATTCAAAGGAAGAGAACTGATTCTGTCTTCTGGGTCTGGCCTTCATTCTTGCCAATGCCAGTGGCAAAAGCCCTACCCATGGCATCTTGGTGGCTATTACCAGCTTCAAAAGTTGTTTCTTTATTTCTCTCTTCATTTTTTTCTACCTGACACAGGCTCTGGCGGTGCCAGGGGATATGGAAGATCCGTTGTTTTCCTAAAGTAGCCATAACCCCTTGAAGGATCTTTCCTGTAAAATGAGTTCCCCTGAGTCTGTTGCTTCTGCAGTCCTGGTTCTTGGAATAATTTGTTTCAAAAATTATCTTAATAGGTAATGCTGTAGCTGCTGAAGCAGTTGGGAATGCTTCTGGCCACCTTGTTATCTGATATACTATTACCAAAAGATATTTAAGCCTTCCCACTTGGGACATCTCAGTAAAATTTAAGCCTTCTCACTTGGCATCTTTAGAAGGGACATACAGCCCAAGGCCTCCCTCCTGGGGCAGCTTTCTTTGTAAGCCTGTTATTGGTTTCATCACAAATCAAGCAAACTTCAACAGCTGCTTTTGCCAGACTAAAAAGACCCACAGCAAAATAAATCTTGAAGAAGGCTTCTGCCAATCCTCCAGAATTCCAATGACTCACTTCATGGAGTTGTTCTAATACTTGTAAGGCCAAAGCTTCTGGTCTCCATTGTTTGCCATTCCTTGTAAACCAATTATTCCCCTTTTTTCTCTGCCCAGCTCTTTTAAATTCTCTCCAGCTCCTCTGGTGGAAAAGACAGTTTCTCTGGCAGTGGGAGCAAAGGGAGGGTCTTGGACAGTTCTGGCAAAAGTATTCCTTTCTGAGTTTCTTCATTTGCCAGTCAATTGCCTATTGCCTCCTCTGAGTACCTTGCCTGATGTCCCCTAATGTACATCATTGTCCCCCTTTTTGGTAAATTCACCACCTCCATGAGAGGAGTAATAAAACTCTCATGCGCTAATGTATTGTCCCCTGCAGATTAATAAACCTCTTTCCTCCCACAGATTTCTAAATGTGTGTACCACTCCACATGCATGCTTAGAATCAGTACGAATGTTAATTCACAGGCTCTTAGAAACACATACAGCTCCGCAGTCTGAGCTGACCATGTGGGCAGTGGCATCCTCCCTTCTTCTAATTCCCTTCCCTTAGCAATAGCGTCTCCTATAACTTGCATCCCTTCTACTACCCGTGAAGGCTCGTTAATGAACACATTTTCTCTCTTAGGCCAGGGGGTGTCTCTCTAAATTTTCCCTATCCCAGGTCTGGAGGTCTATCACTTGAATGCAGTCATGGCTTTCTTCCTGGCCCCTGTCTCCAGGACTCTTCAAAGTCCTTGTTTAACAGGAGGCTGGGTTAAACACTTCCCCACTTCTCAATCCTAAATATTTTTGTTCCATTAAATAAGTTTTATACTGTAATAACCAGGCCCTGAACATCCACTTAGAGGCTTTGTCACTTCACAAAACTTAAATTTGATGTGAGACTTTCATAAGTCTCATAAAACATTTTCATGTCATCAGTTTTTGGGTTTCAGTTACTACTAAAGCCATAGTTGCACAATTCTGCAGACAATGAGGCCAGCCTCCCGGCCTCTGGGTTTAACATCTTAGAAAAGTAGGCAACAGGCTGCTGTGTAATCCAGTGTTCCAATAGTAAAATTATTTTAGTATGGTCCTGTTTAACATCCACATAGAATTCAAATTCTTTTTCCCTGTCCAGAAGGGTTAGGACACGACCTTCAGTTAATCTGCTTGTTTTTTCCCTAACATTTTAAAATTCTGCATTCCTTCTGGGGTCCATTCATGCACTTTCTTAACTGGCAGGACAGGAGTATTTTATGCAGGCATGCATGGATCTAAAAGATCTGCATTTAACAGGGACTCAGTAATAGTCTGCAACCCCTTCTTTCCCTGCCTTGGAAAGAGGGTATTGCTTTTTAGACATCATTTATCATGGTTGCTTCAAAGTAGTTTGGAGAGGCTCCAGAGCTCATTTTCCAGATTTCCCTGGGACTGCCCACATTTGTGGGTTTACTGCAGCATAGGCTCTCTCAGACATTTAACACAAAGTTCCAATAAGGTTAGTTTCTGTATCACTTTTTACAATGTAATTTTGCATTCCCAGTGTAGACAGCAAATCCCTTCCGGGTAACTTATAATTACAAGTAAGAACAAACAGAAATTAATGTATTTCAAACTTAATCTCCACAGGTACTAACCATGGTAGAATGAAACACATTCCCACCTCTTTTCCACTTACCCCCTGAAGAATTAAAGAAATTCTTGACAATTTTTCCTATTAAGGGATAAAATGCAAAGTGGATTGAGCAGCCTCTGTGTCTACCAGGAAAACATCTCCTCCTGTTCCGGACCCACCCTAAATGTTATCAAGGGCTCCAGTGTGGCGGGTCCCTGGTATAACGGGAACCCCTGACACCCCTAACAATCCATGTCATTAATCACTGGACTTGATCCTGCTGAGGATCCAGTTGTTTCTGCGAGCAGTCTTGCTTTCAGTGTCCTTGCAGATAGTACACTGATTCCTTCCAAGATGCTCTTTGGGTGGGCTCTCCCCTGCAGAGGAGGGAATGCCTCTGCCCCATCCTTGTGGCCAAACTCATCCCTTCTGTCCCGGAGGCCCCCTTGGGCACTGCAGTTTATCCCTCTGCAGCAGAAAGAACACTGCCATCCCTACTGCCTTCACCTTTTCCTCATCTGATCCTACATACGCTTGCTGTATCTTTCTAACCAATTCATCCAGGAGCTTTATTCTGTCCTTTCTTTAGCCCCCACTCCCACTACTGCCTGTGGGTGCTCATTCTTGCATAGCTCAAAATCATTTGTTTCACCAGTGAGCCAAACAAAATCCTTAAAAGAAAATCTTATTCTTTCCACATATAATCCTCATTTCCCAGATATTCCATCTCAGGTTTACTCCCTGAAAATCCTTTTGACTGGTGAGATTTTCAGTGCTCCTTCCCTATGGACTCTTCCCAGATCCCCTGGTCTGCCACTCCTTGACTGGTCACTATCAGGTACCTAATCAATTGCCCAGTGCCAGCCTCCACCAAAAGGAGCTGATCATCAAAACTGATGAGGGGTGCTTTCAGCTCCACTCGCAGCCCCTGGATGGTCAAAGGATCCTGGACAAGTTCCCATTTTGTTAGGAAAATTAATCCTCAATATCTCAGTTTTATGTCCAAATAGGAGACAGAGGACTCCTGCAACTTTATTGGGATAAAGGGAGAGGTCATGGGGGATTTCCCATATGGTCTCTGAAATGGTTTGGTGATACAGCCTCCTTATTATTTTAAGTTCTCCACTGCATCACCCTTTTCCTTTCCCCATTGGCCGAGGTAATCAGAAGGTACTGAATTCCCAAATTGCCTACTCTATGTCCCGCTCTGTTGTCATCTTATTGTAAAAGTTCTATACCTTCTTGGTGATTTCTCATGGGTAGCCCCTCATAGACTAACTCCTTCTTCACAGCACAGCTAACAAACTCTAGCTATTTTCTCAACTAGCTAACCCACTCTTTTATAGCACTCATCCTTATTGGACACAGCTGTGGCCTACTAAGGGCAGGCTTGTTCCTAATCTTTGGTTATTAGTACAGCTGCAACTCTTCAGGGGTGCGATTGCCTTCTGCACTATCTCTATTCTCTTATATTCTCTCCCCCCACACCACTCTAATATGCACCCTCCTTTTGTTATACAAAAGAAAGAAAAATGAACTCTTCCTAATTCTATAACATCTGTCTTCTCTTGCTCTAGGTTGAGGAGATTAACACAGCTTTTGCTGAGCAACAGTCTGCTGCTTAGTAACAGTTTCTAGAACTAAGAGTTTCTTCTGTTGCTTCATTGTCTGTAAGTTCCTGGCCTTATCTACAAGCAGATTCACATGGTCTGTTTGTAAAGACACATTCACCTGACTCCTTTCTCTCCCACACAATCTTGGTGGTGGAGTGGCTGCCACTGCCACCACACCCCACACACGAGTCCCACACCACCCCCCCACTCACATAAACTTACCCCACACAACTTGCACACAACCCTCCACACATTCTTATTGCCTTGGATTGACTTGCTCACCCATCCCCCACTTGGCTTCCTGACCCATTTGTCCAGGTCTGGTCTTTGCTTCTCCTTCAAGCACTTGCATCGCCTTGCCTTAGAATGCCACTACTTGCCTTGCCATGCCCTTGAACCCCTCCCTTGCTTTGCATTCCCTTCCTCCCCCCTCCCCCACCTGGAATTCAAGACCCTTTTTTAGTGACATTTCCTGGCCTTGGCCTGCCCTGTCTGCTCCTCCTAAGACTCTCAAAGCTCTCATGTGCCCCGAGTGCTTCAGGAACACAGGAGAGAAAGCCTAGGGGAGGACACATGCTGCCAGACTCATCTGGCTTTGTCTCAGCTTTTGTCTGGCACCAATCCAAGCACGTCTTAAGTTTTGGACAGGCAATTCAAATTTTGCCCTTCGGCTCCAGGACCACAATGACAGTTCTTTTGCATATGAGGGAAAGCAGGTAGCCCAAGTGTCTTAGGTGTAGATTAGAGATGGCCCATGTGAGATCAAGGCAGGACAGAGTGGTCTGTCCTGGCCACTTTCGAGTACCAGCAATCCTTGAATGTACCTCTCACCTGCCTTGCCTTGCCTTGCCTTGGCAACCCAACAGTTTCCTTGCCTTGCCCTTCTAACCCTCCCTAGCCTTGCATTCCCTTGCATGCCCATGCCCCACCCTTGACCTGCTACTGTTTTCCTCCAGGGCCTTGCCTAGCCCTTCCTGTTTCTGCCTGGCCTACCCATCACTGGCCTTACCTTCCTATCCCCAATCTTGCCTAGAACTTCTGAGCCTTCTCTCACCTACCATTCCATTTGCTTTCCCCTCTCTGCTCTGACCTTGCCAAGCGCTCCCTTGACTTGCCTGCAACTGCCTACATGTGGTTTGCATTGCCTTGCCTGCATGGAAGGCAAGGCAAAGCATGATAGGCAAGACAAAACAAAGGAAGGAAGTTGTAGGTAGGGCCAGGCAAGGCAGACATAGGCACGGCAAGCAAAGCAAGGGTGGACTAGGAAAAATTAGGAATGCCACTGAAGGCAAGGCAAGGCCAAGTGACTTGGTGTGCCTTTCCTTGGGAAGCAAAGATATAGTGCCAACTGTTTTTGGAGAAGATGTCAAAGGTACTGGGGCAAGGAATAATCCAGCAAGATATTCCTAGCCCCTTCTGTGTAGGCGCATTTGTTGGATATATTCAACACTGGAAGTGAATCAGTCCCCAGATGTTTTGTATTTTGGAGGAGGGAATGCCATTTCTTTTGAGATGGGCTTCTTATTTATCTCTCTGGCCAAGAAAGCAAGTTTGGATCCACACTCTGTGGTCTTAGTGAATTTGAAGGCTTTTCCTAATAGGCAGTTCTCTGGATTAAACTTGTTGAATTTTCAGTGGGAATGCAGACACCAAGCTTTTTGTCCTTTAGTGTACGAGCAGTCACTAGTGCCGTTCCATTTGGATCCTGACTCTGTGAAACTGAAAGCTTAGGATGATACTTAGAGCTGAGAAGGAAAGTGCCCGTAACAGGGTGCATGCTTGTAGTTTGATGAGTACAGTTGAAATTGTACGTAGCACGATCTTTCTCAGCTGGTGTCTCTTTTTTGTACTCTGTTTTTTCCAGATGTTCTCAAGTTTGTTATCAGACTCTGAGAGAGTGAAAAGCTTTTGTAAGGCAAAGGATTTTGTGATTCCCTTTGAGTGTGATGCAAAGAAGAGTGCAGTCAGAAGGGGAAGATCAAGGAAATCTTTTAGTGCTGGCAAGCTCAGGGAAACCTTGTTGTCCTGGAAGAGTTCTCTGCTCAAAACATAACTGAGAATCTTTCCGTTAATTTCTGACAAGAGAACTAAACTAAGGAGGCACCTCTTTTTAACTGTTAAGTACATCACCCAAGTGTCCTCCAGCAGAAGCAGTTCGCTGGAATGCTTCCCTGCCAGGTGAGTGTTTTGTGTGTGAAGTAGAGGACAATTCACCTTCGTGAGGATGTAAGCGCGACAGATTACAAAAGGAGAAGAACAAAGAGCTACACTGAGCATAGCCTACCAAATTGGAAAAGTCCAGCAACAGCTCATTCACAGAGTCAGCTAAGAATGCTCTTGCTGCTTGAAAAATAAAGTGTTGTCAGTGGAATTCATCACACAACTTGGAGATTAGTTCTTTTTTAAACTCTTAGCATAGCTGAGTCTTTGATCACCCAGTCCATAGATTACCCAAAAAGATGTGCCAAAACAGAAAGTGTTTTTGAAGCAGCCCTTTTTTAAGCAGTCATGGAACTGAGCACAAAATAGTGAGGTTTTGTACCTTCCTTCTCAGATAGACATACCCTCATATTTTCCACTCTTGCAGCTCTGTTACCAGCTTTCAGGAGATCCTTTCATAGAAGAACGCTCTAGAAGTAAAAGCAAGTGCAGGGCTGCACCATCCACTTGCCACACATAAACTGCATCAAACTCACAGATGGAGCTTATTCCTACCCTTCTCCATTGAATCTATGATTGTTTTGCCTTGGTCTTGCTGCATAAAGTAAGAACAATTGTTCCCACAGAGGTCTGGAAGAATGGGTAGCAGCACAAGTAGCTCTCGGTGAGTTGACCCCTTACTTCTGCCAATGTGGATTCAGAAGCCACGCTTCTCTGGCAGCCAGCAGCTGTGCCTACCAGGCTCATGTTCTGCAGCTTCTTTCTACACCTTTTGAGACCTGTGGCTCTTTCATTCTCCTGGAGGCAAACTGTCATCTACTTTAAGCACAGAACACTGAGCTAACAGTGGAGAGCTCCTACATACTGCTTCTGCTGAAGCTTGCCTGTAGCTTTCCCCTAAAATTTGTGGAAACTTCTACTGGCACCACAGTCAATCAGCAGTACTATTTCCTTTTCCATCTGCAAATTGCCACCAGGTCACCGCTTCTCTAATTGATGTACTACCACTCACAATTCAGCTTCACAGGATTAAAGATCTGGAGAGACATGGCTGTGCTTCTGTCCTGTCCGGATCACGTAAGTCGAAGAATAAAGCCTTAATGTGTGAGTTGTCTCTGGTGCCATTCTGTTTCGATACTCACTTGGTGAAACTGAAGGCTTAGGACAGTACCTAGTGCTGAGAAGGAAAGTGCCCATAACAGGGTGCATGCTCATAGTTGGATGGTGCAGTTGAAATTGTAAGCAGCAAGATCTTTCTTAGCTGGCACTTATTTGTACTCTTTTTGCCAGATGTTTTCAAGTCTGTTAGTAGACTCTGAGAGAGTAAAAAGTTTTGTTAAGGCATAGGAACTCGTGTTTCCCTTTGAGTGTGGTCTAAAGAAGAGTGTGCAGTCAGAAGGGGAAGATCAGGGAAATCTTTTTGTGCAGCACAGTGAATTTGAGAGCAGGGACGTTTCCAACTTGGCTCTGCGCTCGCGGGTTTCGATCCATTTCCTTCTTTTCCCAGCCAACAGCGCCATTGTGTGGTTGTTTTGGTGAGCTCGGACAGTGCCCAGGAAAAAGACAAGCGCTCTCCTTGCTCGAACCCATTCGTATTAGGAGCAGCTCGGGGAAGAGCTCCACTGTGCTTCCTGGCTCTTGGAGACTGACAGAATGGGTTTCTGCATGTACGAGGGAAGGAAGAGGAATCGTTTCATTGTTGGCTGAGCAGTTTGTAAGCTGCAAAAATAATGCAATTGCAACATTGTGTCTTCCTTTTAGAACGTTTTCTGTGTGATCAGCTGCTCAACATGTAACTCACATGCACTGAACTACGTGCACCTCCCTGAAGATATATGCTTTCTCTAAAGCTCTATCCTACCCTCTAAAGTACCATTCTATCCTGTCAGTTTCACAGATCTCAAACCCTTTCAAAGCATCCAGCAGCTGCTTTGCAAAGAAAAAGTCCTACAACAAAAAGCCAGTGCTGGCTTTCATAGTCCCTTTGCAGTCTGTAAACTACACAAAACACACTAGTGATTCATACTTTCCTTCCCAAGTATATATATAGCATCAACATGTTTGCTCAAAGTGGCAGAGTTCATCTTTACAACAAAGCATTTCCAGCTGCAGTTCAGATTGAGAGAAGTGCCAGGACAGAAAGTACTTGTTGCCCTACCCGCCTCCCCATGAAGCACAATATCTGCAGCTCAATCACTTTCACACACTTTCAAGTGTGGCTGAGTCAAGGCAGCTAGAGATCCTACAGAAGTGCTAGGACAGAAGACGCTCTTAATGTATCCCCTTCTCTTAGCAGCATTTAAGTTTAGCACAATGCACTACTGCTGTGTATCTTATTTTCCACCTAGATCTGTTGTCACTTTTTTCATTCTCATCTCTTTGTTGCAAACATCCAAGCATCTGTGCCTACAGATTAAGGCTTGAAAAGTAAAAGCCAATGCAGAGCTGCACCTTCCCGTTGCCACACATAAGCCACATAAATGCACTCTCTATATCTGGTTTCAGCTGAATCTACTAAGGTGCTCTCCCTGGTCCTCTCCTATCCATTCCTCGCCTTTGGAACCTGTCTCTCTTTTATTCTCCCAGAGGAGAATCATTGTCTCCTTCTTGCAAAGAACAATCCTCCTGAAGCTGAGGGCCCCAGCAAAGTGTTTCTGCCAAAAGATGCTCGGGCCATGCTTTTGCCTACTCAACCCTATGTATTCCCTACTCCCACCATTGTTCATTGTTGTGTTACAGAGAGAGGGACAGTGGGTGAGGGACAGTGCTGAGGTGGCACAAATAGGAGAAAGCTGGGGCTGCTCTCTCCTGCCAAGCCCCCATTAGCTCTGCCAGCACCTCATGGGGACACAGGGCCTGAGTGAAAGGGTGAGAATTGCAGAAGGGCTGAGCTGGAAGGGTGACCCAGCAGAATTGTCGAGTCCATTACCTGGCCCTGCACAGACATCAACAAACCCAGGCAGTACATACCTGAGAGCAGTGTCCAAAGAGAGTGGCAGAAGGAAGTGGCAGAAGGAAGTGGCGGAAGGAAGGAAGGAAGTGGAGGAAGGAAGTGGCGGAAGGAAGTGGCAGAAGGAAGGAAGTGGCGGAAGGAAGTGGCGGAAGGAAGTGGCGGAAGGAAGTGGCGGAAGGAAGTGGCGGAAGGAAG